>CAJNYU010000174.1:0-19073 GCA_905331475.1 Rotaria socialis
AGAAATTTCGGAATCTTCTGTAATTTCGGAAATTTCGCTTTGTACAGAATTTTGGAAATTTCAGAAATTTCGGAAATTGTATAATTTTGGGAAATACCAAACAATTTAGAACACAAGTACTTGAAATTTCCAAAACTTCCGAAATTTCCTTTTTTGGAAGTCTAAACACTGCTGTAAAAACCCGCAAGAAAGGCATTATGTATTCAAAACTTTCATTTTTAGAGCGTGAAGCCGACGGAAAACTCCAGTTTTTGAGTGCTAAAATGGATTGTTTTTACATTATAGCATAAAAGTGCGCTTTAACGCTAAAAACTGAATTTTCCCGTCTTTTTTACGTTCTGAAAGTACAAATTTTGAACATAAAATGTGCTACTTGCGGTTTTTAATGAGCGCTAATGGCTCACAATCATGGATCTATTTTGAGCGTTTAAACGCGTTTTTCCAAAGTTTTGTCTCCTTGGACAGTCGGCTAATATGATTAACACTTTTATCTCCACGAGAAAAACGCTAGTTAAAGCCAAAAATGTCATTGATTTATATCGAAAGATGATTGATATATATAGTGTAAAGGGAAAAGTCCAAATGGGGTACAAAACGCGTACCCCTGGGGTACAGATTTTTGCGGGGTACAAAAAGTCCAAAAGGGGTACTGTACCTCAAAATGGGGTGCAGTTGGCAACCCTGGCGAATAGCACAAAATTTGAAATATGGGACCTTTCGGATTCATATTCAACGGATTAAACAATTTAGCTTTCTTACTTCCTATCATACAGAATATCACTTCAAAGAGATATTTAATATTAAAACGATGAATTTGAATGTTAATCCATAAATAAAACAAAATTATTTCCTATTCATAATAAATAAAAAATAAAAAATGAACTGTTTTTCTTCTAAACATTTTTAATTATTAGCGTCATCTTTCAAATTTATCCCTTCTTCATCTTTAGTCTTAGCATGTTCGTCCATATCGTGGTTGTTACATAAACTACTGGAATCCAATAATGACTAGCACATATCATAAAAATAATATTAGATGTTTGCACTCGTAGGACACCACATGTTAAGAACAAATTACCTAGCCATGATAGAAATAGTTTATGTCATCCTGTAAGGCTGAAGAGTTTCATAAAATCGTTGAATAGTTCATTTATAAATGATACAAAAAAAGTAATCGTCTTATAATTCTGAAACATGAGCAACCTATCTTATGTAGAGAGCTACCTATTAAAAACTCCAATATAGAAAAATACCGAAATCTAAAAATCAGAGATGTTTTCAATCAAGCACTCTTCATTGACACAAAAATTTGGATGATTTCGAGACAAAATATTGAATTTGTTTTCATCAAGTCTAAATCGTTCTTTAATGGATAAGTTTTTATTTTTGTATTGATTCAATCGATGAATAGTATCTTTTCTATAGCGTCTTTTGAGTTTGACTTCATGCGTGTGTTTTCCACGAATATTTGTTCGCGCCAATCGAACGTTTAACAGTAATATTTGATCCCTGTCCAAGTCTGTTTTGGTCTCTATTTTGGTCTCGAACAAAGATAAAAATCTTATTGTCACACGCCTCTAATAAGACTCTTCTATTAGAATTGGATTTCTATCTTTTTCTGCAACGAATATACTCGCAAAAAACCTGAGCAAAACATGTCATGATCGTCTGTCTTGCCGTATTTTTATTCATTCCTCTCAAGTGCTCTTCCTTTTCCTTATCATGTTTGTATACACACACACAATGTTGAAGTCGTCGGTAGAAAGTAACAGATGAGTCATATGATAGGTGGGAAAATATGACAATAGGCAACACTTGACTCAAGAGAATAAACGGACGAGAGAAGTAGTTGAAATATTCCAGCATAGCTCTATTCTTGATACATTATTAAAAACTCGATCTGTTTATCAAGCGTAGACGTTAAATAAATACTTGTCGCATTATTTTCATCGTATTGACTGATTTCGTTTCTGAGGAAAATCAAGCAAACATAGTCTTTGTATAAAACATTCTGAAATAAATTTATTATAGGCATATCGATAGTTGTCTTCTGTTCATCGATAGAGTAAGACAACAAAAATGGACACAAATATTACAATAGAATACTTTTTACAATTTCCATCTCAAAAATATTCTATTATCTATGCGTTGAATTGTGTAGCCACGAAAAGCTCTCTCGGGATCAAAAAGTCTCTCAAACTCGATTATTGCATTTAATTGTTCAATAATCTTTTCATGTGCATCGAATGCACATATAGATAAGCAACAAAGATATGGTACACGGGTACTATTGTTCATTAAAATAGATCCTAAGAGATTCTCCAGATCAACATATGTAACACATTCTATCTCGAGGTATTGCATTCGAGGACAAAGATTCATAAGAAAATGAATTTGTTCTACTTCGACCATTTTATTGAGTTTTACTCTTGTAATTTCATTAGTAATCGATACCAATAACAACATATCCGTCGTTTCTGCAGGCAAGCTGCTTACATGCACTAGTGGTAATGATGACAATTCGAGTGACTTAAGTTGAGGAAATAGATGTATAATTTCAATCAGCAAATCAACAGGAGTCTCATGACATTGTATAGTTAAATGATTAAATTGTGCTTGCAAAAAACTGCACTTCATATCATCAATAAATGATAGATTCCAGAAATCCGCAGGATAAAAACCAATTGTAAATTGGCTGCGGGAAATCGATGAACGGCATGCACTAGTAGTCGCTCGTCGACGAAATATATCAAGATTGTTAGATCGTTGCTGAAGCAATCTCTCATTCACATATATATCATTTCGATCGTACTCACAATAATCGTGCCATTTTTCTCTAGAACACAAATGAAGACATGAAATCTTAACCAATTTAGAGTATTCTTCTTAATCTACCGATATGGATGAATAGAATACACGTATTGAAAAGCTTCACTTTTGAATTCAAAGTACCATTGTCGTTCCGTCCAAAATGTAGACGTAAATTGATCGATTGATTCACGATCTGGAAGAATTTCCATTTCATCATTATCTACACGATGATCGAAGTGAAATTCACGTAACTGCGGCATATGTCTTCTGATCAATCGTTTCCATCGATTGCCATCAAGATAACTCGTCTTACACTCTGTTTTCAAACGCCATATCTGCAGTTGAGAACATATTCGTTTGATAAACACTTCCAATGCATCAAACTCTATGTTACATTGATCAAAACACACATACTTTAAGTCAGCTAATTTTAACAACACATCTTTTTTAATAGTTTCTTCCGTTTCAATCAGATTTTTAGAGATTAAATGTCGAAGATGAGGCGTATGAGAAAGTATAGAAGTAAGTTCATTAATATTACAATCGTGATCTATGACCAGATGTTCAATTGTGCTGAATCGCTCATTGATAGATATTGGTATGGAGATTTCAGATTCTTCATCTTCTGAAAATGATATTTTGGTGAATTTCAAATGAGGTAAGCGGAAAACTATACTATATATATCACTAATACTGAAAAAGGAATCATCTTGCATCTCAATGGTCAATGAGAAGAGACGAGGTAAAGCATTTAAATAGAAAAGAATCATCATAACTCTGTATTCTGAAAGACCATTAAGAACAACTGATTCCAGCCGATTGAATGATGCATCAATATTGCAATGAGTAAAAAAGTCACGAATTATTACATAACTATTTAAATGAAGTGAAAGAATACGATGTTTATTTGGTATGATAACATGTCGACAGCGATGTTCAAGCGTGGATATTGATTTGGATGAAAGATTAATGTTTAACGGAAGTGATGAAAAAATAACAAGATTGTGCAAACGAATGTTAAGTTTTGAGAATGCTTCATATATTTCATATGGATCAAGATAATCGAAGATTTCATATAAAAGTTCATTGGATAAGTGTTCAAAACGAGTTATTACTGAACTAGATGGTATCGGTAACAAAATAGAATCAGTATAATTTAACGCTAGGTTTTGTTTTCTTACTTACTTTTTTTCATCAGATGTTTCTAGAACATATTCGAAAAAATTAAGAAATTAATGGATTGTATGATTTTTGTATCTTACTTCGCAGCCTCTTCGTTTCTACATCGGTCGAATAGTTAAAGTTAAAGGGGCGTTTACTACAATTCAAATCCATTTTGTTTATTGAATATAATCTATAAATAGGATCATTGTATTCATATGTTCATTTTGTAGTTTATCAAAAAAACCTATCAGATTTATTCATTTCATTCTATGTAACGTACTTTCACCTAAAACAAAATAGACTCTTGAATGAAAACACGCGCTTTACACCATCCACATAGAGGCGACACGTCGTTCTGTTCCGTTTTTGCTCCGTATACAACGAACATATGTAGTGATTCATATACAGCATTTCTCTCCAAGATTGGGAAAAAAAGAAAATTTTCATTTTCTGCATGCTTCAGTAATTTGAGAAAAAGTTCAAGTAGTGAAAAATTATCTACTACATTAGTTAAAGCAAATCAGTTGGAAAATTTAATTTAAAAGAAAAACAAGTAATATCCGTATGACGCAATATAACTATTATTTTAAATGATTCATTTTGTGAGAATTGAAAAAGATTATCGGACGCTTTTTGGAGTGTACTTGTTTATGTTGTTGATTCCGAATCATATAAAAATTATTATTCTAAGTTTGAAATTTTGAAAAATGAATAATCTTATTTCTTTTTGTTCTTCTTGAAAGTGAGTTCGGTCGGCCTTTTTACTCTATCGGTACGTCTTTAACGATGAGTATTTAACTGCGTGAAGACTGTATTCAAAAATATAGAAGACTATATCACATATTAGTTACTTTGATCTCGAGTTACTATAGCAGATCTTCGAATAGCATGAAATGAATGATTAGTCATATTGGATATTTTTAATAGATCTTTCACTGATATAAATGTTAAATAAACGATTTGGCTCGAAGATAGCTCAACAAATTAACAGCAGTTTTTGTTCTTCTTTTTTAGTGTTCATTGGTACGCGGTTTACATTTCGAATGTGTTCGAAGGATGAAATTAACTCGAACAAAAGGGACAAGAAAAACAGCCCTAATCAATTCTCCCCTTAGCAATCCACAGGTATTTCATGAAAAATTTCCGTAATGACTCACTAGAGGGATTTTCCAGACACGTCAACATATTTTCGAGGATCCATTGGGAACTTCTCCGGTAATAGTCGAATAAAGAGAAAATTGCAATAGCATGAAACTTACGAAATAATGCGTCATTCAAGTATTACGTTATCAGTTTTAGGGGGAGGAGGGTGGGCACCGCCCACACTGGCCATACAGATGACAAAATCCCTGTAGATGTGTTGTAGAGAAATTTGAAATCATGTGCATATTATCGAAAATCTAGCAGTGCAAAATTGTCTGTGATTTCAACAGTAAAATTTTATTCGCTTCTTCAAATTAACACTGTTTCATTCAATACTTTGAGCAACCTTAAATTGGATGGATCTTCTATTCCATCTATAATTTTTTTTAGCAACGATCGGATTCAATTTGAGTGAAATATCCACGTGCAAACTTGACTTGTATTTAACCAAATTTAGAAATATTTTGGTTTTCCTATTAAGATAAAAAATAAATCAAATGAGAACCTCACATTTACATAGCGTAAATCACTGCTCTATCAAATCATATCGAACTTAAATGTTACCTCAAAATACCAACATCAATTTCTTAACGACGTCGTTGGTCGGATTGACTGAAGCTGAATCATGGCATACTTCTCATTCTCAAATATTGCTTCAAATAAATGCAGGAATGATTTGAGTTTAAAGCTCATTATTATTGCCACTAAGATCCATATCTCAAGCAACGCTAAGAACGAGTTGTCATGTTCAGCGTGGCCATGATCGTATATCTATCGATAATCAGAAAATATGATAAACAAGACGCGTTGGTATCTCATATAAATGCATTTATCCAACTAGTTAATTAATACGATCAAACTCAAAGTTGACAATAAAGTTGAATGAGTTAAATTCTTACTCATATTTGATGTGCAAATTCGAAGATTAGCTAAACATATGAACGTTTATTTTTATTTATCTTTTATACATAAGAACAAATAAACATGAAAGTTCTATTATTCTTTTTCATTCACCTCCACCTGATGATGCCGCAGCCATATCCTGTAATTGTTTAGCTAGCCGTTTACGTTGTGCTAATGATGATTGAATACTAGCATTATTTGAATATCGAGCAAGACCGTCCTCATCACTACTTTCACTTGAATCAGATGAATCTGAAAAACCTTCAGCCGGACCTATACCAGGTAACCGTCCACCTGGAACAAGTAACCGTGGCAATCGAGCTGATCGCGATAATTTTGCTCGCTGCTGATCATCTTCGTCATTCTCGTCCTCTAATGGACGTTTTAATGACTCATTCGTTGAACTACAAAAACAAAAACAAAAACAAAACATTTTTCAATATAGAAAATAAAACAAAATTGTTCAATTAACCTTTTTCGTTTGACAATACCACTGAGTAATTGTTTTTGTTTGTTAACTATTGGAGGTAATACGTGTTGCTTGCTTGATGTTGAACGCGTATTTACTGAAGCGGTTTCTACTTCTTTTTGAGCTTTGTATTTCATGGAGTTAAGGAAAATCTTAGTTTTTTTTTTGATAGTAGATAAAAAATTATTCTAAGACAAAATATATCAAATGAAAAAAAAGGATATTTTTAATTCTTCAATATCTTCCTGTTCCAATCGTTTTAATGCACGTTGTTTTTCAAGTTTAGCTCGATCTAGACGAGTCAAAAAGTCTGATTCATCTTCATCAAGACCACGAATTGAATTTTCTATAATGAACAAATGTATCATATAATATCAATAGTTCTTGTTTCAATTTACTTGCTGACCACATATCTTCAAATTCTTTCTTTTTAGAATCATGTTGTTCTTTGAGCTTTTCATACAGAGATCGTGAATCAAATACTTCAGCTGGTGCTTCTACATGATACAAAATTACAACAAGAGGAAATAAGTTTCACGAAGATGGATAGAAAAACTACAATACCAACGGGGTCAGCTGCTGATCGTACACGTTCCCAATCAGCTTGTCGTCGTTGGCGTTCAATTTCAATTTGTTCTTCAGTTAAAAATTGTTTTACACTAGTAGACGATGAAGATTGATTACTCATTTTTAGATGATTTTACTCTGAATCAAGAATAAACCGAAAATAATTTTTCGATGAGTCCAATGCATTACTTTGTTATGCCTATTGGGTGTTGATTTCGAACCACACATGATGAAGCGAAAGATGTCACTTATCGATGTGTTTCTCAATGATGTTTCAGTTATAGAAACGCTTTACCATGACTAGAAATAAATAAATGCGAAAACCTCGGATTTAAATCCGAGTGTTATGTGTACTTCAAAAAGTGAAAAGGTATATTCATTTTTTTTTCTTTCTATAAGACATAGATCTCATCAAGATAATCCCTTGTCACTAAATTGCAAGGAGAAAATACAGGCGTGCTAAATTAGCATGGACCACACTGTATGCGACCATATCCGGTGACCACTGACTCTACTCTTAGAGTGATATAATATCTTTAGAAATCACAGAAATTACGTTCAGATTCGTGTTTAGCTTGGAAACTGGGCAAGAAGAGTTATTTTTGAGTGGATTTGCGCTTGTATCTAGCGGGATTACGATCGTAAGGAACCTCATGAATCTATAAGAGATATATGATAGATACAGGCATCAGTATTCTCCTAATAAATCACCAATATTAATAGCTATCGAGTTCGAGTTTTTACCTTTCGATAGTCCTTTTGGCTAGCTACAAAACCAGGCATTTGAGAAACCCCAAAACTACTGGTCATCTGAAATATATCTAGCCAATTTGGTTTCTGGATGCAGTTTTTGTGCATTTTTGAGACCTTTCTTAGGCGATATTTTGTTAGAAAGCTACGATTTGGTTCAAAACTAATATCAGATTCGGAATCAGCGTTAAAAACTGAGTCGATTTATATGTGTTGTGAATAATTCTAAGAAAAATTTTTTTTTTGAAAAATCCCTGTACCCCCCCTCAGGGTTGGATTAGTCAATAATGACAATTTTTTCGATAACTCAACCATTTCTTGACGGATCCTTCTCATCTTCGAACTCGATTGAGACATTAATAAGGCTGAACTGTGTAGAAAATGTCATCATGATCTAACTCTCCTTTCGAGAGTTATCGTGTAAACGGACGGCCGGACGGACACACTGACCGATTCTAGAGTGTACTCACTTTTTTGAGTACACAAAAAAGAAGCAACTATCAAGAATGTAAAATAAATGTAACTGTATTAAATTTATAGCATTTATCATTACTCAACATTGATTCATGTAATTATTTTATGTACAATATTAACTTGATTTATAATAGAAAATTAGGAAAAATATGAACCAAATGCCGATTCGTTTTTTTAATAGCCTATGGAAAGTATATGATTTTGATCTACGATAATTTTCCCATCAGACTTTTTACACGATTTATTTGTATATCATTTCACGAGAGATTCTGTGAATATAATTTAATTTCGATCTGAAATTCAGGCGATGATTTCTTATGATTCAATGACACAAATCAAAAAGTAAGAGTTTCTGAACATAACTATTTGTGGAGACTGATAGAAATGTGTAGATACTTGCAAAAAATGTTCTTATTTATTTACACCTTTCTGACTAGAAAGTTTAATAAAATAAAAGTGGTTTTTGTTCGTATTTGTAATTATTCATATTAGTTTTCATCAATGGTGTTGAACAACTGCACTTTGCGCTATAGGAAATGTTTATGAATAACTTTCAAAGAGTTAGAGTCGTTGTGTATGATAGAAGAGCAATTTTCTCTATTTAAATATCAGACAATATGTTATTTTCATGAGATATGTTCAGATTTCCGAAAAAGTAAATTTCCGAAGATAACAAATTTTTGTCATACTATTAAAAGACACACAAGAGTGCCAACAGAAATTTCCTTGAAACTTCCGTAATTGCCATTAGGTGCAAAAGTAAGTTATCAGAAAATACCATAATTCCAAATACCACCCAACAAAATATCCTGGGAATTTCTGACACCAGCTTCACATACAAAAAGAAATTTTCCGTTAATTTCGGAAATAACTACTAATATTCAAGCAAATTAGAACCACAACAAGCAGTAGATTCTCCATTACTTTTCGCCATTATCTGGAAATTACGGTAATTACGGAAATTTCTACAGTGATATCGTAGAGGTTTAAAGATAAATATGTGTATAGATTTAAAGGCCTCACCCTCAAGAATGAGAAGAATTTCTAGTAATTTCCGTATTTACTGAAATTACGGGAACTCCTAGAAATTCTTCTCATTCTTGAGGGTGAGGCCTTTAAATCTATACACATATTTATTCTTAAACCTATTCGATATTAATATAGAAATTACTTTATTTTGGTTTTGGCTTATGGTGAATAACATTGGGGTAATTACGAAAGTTTCTGATAGTCTCTAAAACTTGAATTTTTCATCCCTGTAATTTCCGAAATATGCATATTTAACTAGGAAATTTCCTTTTTTGGAAATCTGCCTACTGCTGATCTTCATATTGAAGATTCAAAGTGTAAGCCCTTTCCACAGATAAACAGAGTCAAAAACAAATAGAGATTTGTAGTTTCAACAGCACTAGCAAGTAATAGGCTGTTTTGACTCAATTCTAGATGTTTATCTTTATTTGATTATTTATTGAAAATAATTACTCACGATCTAGGAGATTATGTTAAGTATTCATTACTACCTGAAGAAATATTTTAAAAAATAAGCATACTCTAAAATCATATATAAAACTAGATGTTATCAAGAGTGATCTTTTTCCTACTTTCCTACCACTTATCTGCAACAGCGACGTTGATCCAAGTATTCATCAATGCACAGTTCACTCCGATCAGCGCAAACTCTAACATAAGCTCTGTGTCTCCTGTTAATTCTTGGCAGCAGTGTGTCTGCCAATGTATGGCCAATTCCAAGTGTCTCACAATCGCTTATCTTGGTATAAATAGTACCTGTTCATTATTTTCTGAACAAACTACCATAGGAAGATTAAAATTAGTGGCGACTTATAGGAGTGCACGTGTTATCAATTTAAATAAGATCAGTTCTAGTAAGTAAAATTTTATTTTCTTCCGCAGACAAAATTATTCTTACATTGTCTCTTACAGATTTTTTAGCACGCACGATGGTAGTTAACATTTTTGAGTAAAAAAATCTTCTTTTGTTAGTACTTTTTTTAGTACTAATTCATAGTTTTTTAATAGTACAATAAACTTTTCGGATCATACTTAATTAATTTAGTGAGTAGTTCGACATTAGAACTGTTATGATTCATTTGAAATGAATAATCAAAGATTGCCAATGATTCTTTCTAGTTTCAATTTATTTTGCAATTGCATTGGTAGCAGAAAATATTCAATATTTTATTGAAAAATTTCACAGCTGGTACTTTATTCAACAATGGCAATGTTGACATATTAAAAAATGCTTCGAGATCGATTTTTGCTCTTAGCGATACTAGTAGTCAAATGGGAACTGATAGAGTTTTTTAATAATGTAAAACAATGTTGTTGTTTGAGTCAGTAGATGAACAGCTTCTAATAACAAACTAGATTAGATTTTATAACTATTAGAAATTTGAATTTTTCGATGAATTACGAATTCTGTGTCTCAATCGAACTATAACAATCTCAAAATAGCTAATTAACAGGTTAATTTACAAATTGAGAACTACTGATTTAGTATCATTGAATCAGTTGACTTGCGTCCTAATTCTCTGTTCGTCAAGTCCGCAATTTTAACCCTTTACGGCCGGATGTTGCCTTTTGGCAACATTTTGCCAATATCATCTAAGGATTTATCTTAAAGTGATGAGATATAGTTCCTTAAGCTATTTGATAATTAATCACACGTATTTTAGGGCAAACCTATGCCTTTTCGAGAAAGGAGAAGGCTATTGTTGACGAAAGGGATGAATTCTCCCGCCGAGACCCAAAATAGCCCCCGAGTCGAAATGATCTGTTTTCCATTTGTCCGAGCATTCGATGCGAGAAGTAACTAGTGGCTAATTTTCCTCTCCAGATCCATTATCTATTATGCCAATAAGATGAATTATTCAGTTTATTCGAAGAACACAGTACAAGAATGTTGCCGAAAGGCAACATTCGGCCGTAAGGGTACAAAAAGTTGAAAAAAGTCAACTATTTTTCCTCGATGAAAGACCAATAATATGCTGTTAGTTTTAGTCCAGACTGTGAAATAAAAGCATACTTTGTTCATCTGCCCGTCTCTTACAGCCCTAACGTGATGCATATTCCCATAATACTCAAAAACTTTCGAAAATAGTGTATATTTCATCTATTTTCCCTAGGGAGGCTCACAAATTTAATAAGATTTTAACAAGATTGGTAATGTTTTATGATAGTCTGAATATGAATACTTTGATGTGCTGTAAATCTTGTTAGAATCTTGCAAAATTTGTGAGTTTCTCTAGGAAAATTGGCGAAATTTGCACTATTTCGGAAGGTTTTTTTGAGTATTATGGGAATGTATCTCACGTTACAGCTGTAAGAGATCGGCAGATGAACAAAGTATGCTTTTGCTTCACAGTCTGGACTGAAACTAACAGCAAATTATTGATCTTATATCGAGGAAAAATAGTTGACTTTTTCCAACTTTTTGTACCCTTACGGCCGGATGTTGCCAAAAGGCAGCATGTTGGCATTTGGCTTAATATCAGTTCTTTAAACTCCAAGATGGAATTCTGTAACCTCCACACCTAAGAGACAAAGAATATATAGAAGAAGAATTTTTTTCTTCCTATCTTCTGGTAGCCGGCCGTAAAGAGTTAACTGATTAATCGAGCCCTGTGTGATTAGACGAAAATACAAAACTAGCTCTCAATCTGATACAGATATTTTGTATGAACTGGAAATATCACCTTATGTATATTTTTATTCCTTTTTAAGGTGCACAAATTAATTTCACTCAAACGCACCCTGCTATATCACAGTATGCACTTCTTGGTGCTGCTCCATCTGCAATAGAAATGGGTTACTTGAGCAACGATTCTTTTATTGATATGGCAAGTGTGTACCAATCAAGCAATCAACTGATTGTTTGGCTCGGTCAAGCCAATGGAACATTTGATCATGGAACACCATACAGTACAAATCCCTTACCCGTCGATCTGTTGCTAGTTGAGTTAACGAATGATAATCTACTCGATATTCTTGTTTTATGTCTTGGCTCCAGTAATATTCTTCTGTTTGTAAATCTGGGTGGTGGTATATTTGCTGCGAAAAGGGTACGTTAACCGCTCGATCTTGGCTAAAACAAAGTGTCAGTTTATTGGAATTCTTCCATAGTGAAAATATTTTACATAAAATGTTAAATTCAATGAGAACGCCATTTCCCTCATTAATCTATTTATGGATCGGGAACAGCAATCTCTGAAACGTACTGTCGGCTGCTTTTCAACATAGGAAAGATCGATCATCGACCTGAAAATCAGTTAATACTATGCAGTTTGTTCTACAACAAATACAGGATAGATGTTCTTCTCGAGATTTCAATTTCAACTTCAAAATCATTCTATAAATAGTAAGATAAGTGCAATGAAGTAGCCCGTTGTTATATTATACGTTTCTTGACATTCGGTAAAAAAGTCGTAAATAATTCAACTTCCTGTTTCAGTTGCAAGTTCTTGTAAAGAAGCGGGCGGCTGTTCAGGTCTAAAAACATATTTGTTGTGCAATAACTGCTGAACCATGCTTTTTGACAAGTACTGTTTGCTTGTTTCGTTAAGAAATTTTAGCTAGAATATTCTAGTGTGTCAGTGATGCTAGAAGAGAACTTCCCGACTACATTCTCAGTGGGACAAGCAAATCAAATGAGAGAAAACGAGTAGCACAGCATAGCAGAACTCTACGTGGTATCTTTCAAGTAAGATATATATGAATGTTTACCATTCATGTAAGGTTTTGCACAACACAATGGTTAAATGTTTGCCACGAAAGAATTTTAACATCAACCTGCATATACAATTGCACATGCAATTTTATTTCTTAGTGTTAGAAGCAGTCTTCAATCTTTCTTGATTTATTTTATTTCAAAATACATATTTCTTCAATTAACCATTGATATTAATAGACGGTTGGCTCAACAGGAAGCTATTCATTCCCTCTTAGTATGACACTTGTCGATTTCATTAATAATGGGCTTGTCGATGTTGTGACTGTTTGTGAAAATCCTCCGTACGTAGGCGTTCTACTCAATCAAAACTACACTAGTGGGACTCAATTCACATTGGTAGCGAATACTTTATATTCATCCGGCCCTCCGTAAGTGATATTTCCTTAGTTATTCTATTTCAAGAATATATAACTTGTTATTTAGAAACTATTATCTAGTAGCAACCGCTGCAGCACATTTCAACGCTGATTCACTTGCTGACGTGGCAACCTTGACAAACGATGGCAACGTCGTTATGTATCTTGGTATGGGTAACGGAATATTGACTTATCTAGCGACTTATACAACGCGTGGTTTTACTACATTTTCATCGTGTATAGTGGCTGCTGATGTTAACAATGATGGCAACATAGACCTGTCTGTAACAAATACTGGTAGCATGACAGTGGCTGTACTGTTCGGCGATGGAAAAGGTCATATGAGTGTACCAATACTTTATCAGGTTGGGGGTGCCCCGACTCACATGCGTGCGCTTTATTTCGATCAAGATGGACATTTAGATCTTTTAGTTCTTACTGGTAGCAACTGCTATACACTTTTGACAGGTCAGTTAACATACTGAAGATATTCAATGTTCTCATGAATCGTTTAGGTTACTTCAATGGCACATTTTATACTAGCATTCCTTGTGGATACGTACCTGCAGGCTATGTTACGAATTTTGCTGTTGGTGATATTAATGGTGATGGAATTCCCGACATGGCTATTACAGCTACTGGCACTGCTAATGTTCAAATGTTCCTTGGATCAATCATTTGATTAACTTCACTCAGACATTCTTAATAGAACTATTCAAAATTTTGTAGTAAATCTTCATGGTTTTTCTTTGAAAAATAGCTACCTAATCCAAAGCATCAAATTTTAAATGAAATAAAGAAGTCCCATTTCTCAAAAACTATAAACAGTATGAAAACTATAAGAAAATGTCCATAGATATAGCTCTATCATTGTCAACAAAGCAGATGACTTGATTGGCATTCATCACTGTGACAAAAATCGGTTTAAACTCATTCACAAATGACAAAGAATAAAATAGAAAACAATCACCAGCAAATTCCATACATGCGGGTGAACCATTTGGACGTAATACGATCATGTGATTTTTGATTTCACTAAGCAAAATAAAAGTTGACTGTATTTAAAGCAATGGACAGTAACTAGTGACAGTCGCAAAGATAACATCCCGCTTTGGATTTCGCAACAGAGAGACATCAAATCGTGCCATCGTGAGAAGAACTAAATCTGTTCGATTAGCAACTGACACTATGATTCATATCAATTGTTTTAAAACAACAAAGGATGCTTCTCATTGATAGCCGATAAAAAATTGGTACATCTCAATGTTGTTCAAAACTTAAAATGTAGTTTTCATAAATTTTTCTTCTCAAATGGCACATATGAATAAGCTCAATTTATTGACCGATAGAATAAACATGGACTATTTTCATTTGAATTTGTGCATACATACAACTGTGAAAGCCATCGTGAAACCAGTTTACAGTACAACTGACAGTCAGGCTTAATATTTTTTATGAATAATTCAAAAAAAAAGGCCATTAACATACATAATTCTCTTTCAAAAACAAATATGACTTGAATGTATTTATTTAAATTCAGAGGAATCATTATTTTAAAACCGTTTAGAGATTGATAAAGTGATGCTCGAAGGATAATGGAACTATGATTGAATAATGTACTCAATTCAATTCCATTTTAAAATATTCAACACGAAGAACAGCATGTTTTGTTAGAATCAAATGAGATTGAAAACGCGATTAACAAAAATAGCAAGAACCGTTCGCTTCAACTTTCGCAGATATATGTAGACATACTGTGGGATTCATATGACAAAAGAGAAGTGCGTTTTTCTATAAAAGAAAGAAAGGCGTGAAATGCTTAGTCATGGCAAATGCGTAAAATGAAAATGATTGTTGTCAGTAAAGTAACTGGCTGAATTAGTAATGATTGGCTAACAAATGAGGAGGTACTCGAAAGCATACTACAGGCAAGTGTCGTGTCACTGCCATTGAAATCTAAATGAATGCAGGTAGGCGGTGCGTTATATACTGAACAGATTGTCGGTGAACCATTCGTACAATTACAGTTAACACTATTTGCATCGGCAGGTACATGTGTATTGAGACCGCCTTTTACTTGGAGCAGGACTTCACCAAAGTCTGGATATCGTCGAATCATTTCGTTCCAGATATATGTAGAGTTACAACTGTTGAATGTCAGATTTCTTAATACTCGAAGCCACTCTACGTTCTGTGCAACATCATTGGCATAACTAGAAACATCACTTGTGGGACCGTGACCAGGCAAAATTGTTGATCGACGATTTCCAAGTTGTAGATCACAAACCGATGCCTGCATGCTTCCTGCCCACGCGCAAAGTGCATCGTCACTTGCAGGCAATACTTCTGTTTCAAAGAAATTACTAACATATAAATGTGATCGTATAGTCATTGCATCGCCCGTGAAAAGAAAGTGTACGCCCGACGAAGTGGTTAATCCTAATAGGCCTGCATATGATGTTTCACCTTTTATCACAACGCTAAGAGCATCTAACTTCACAGACGGATGATTGAACGTAAGTTGAAGTCGAGGTGAACTGAGCGCGCGTAAGACACTTGCATAGTTAATGGCGCATTGAGCGGCAGAATATGAATTTATAGAACAACTAAAATTCACCCATTTAACAGCTTCTCGAATAATCTGTTGACTAATTACATAAATTGGCGTTGAAGGATAAACCTCTTGAATGCGAACGATGCCAGCCATATGATCTGGATGTCCGTGAGTAAGAAAAACAAACTGAGGTGGCTTGCTAGTCGATTGGATTTGCTGCTGATATAATGAGATCATTCGTGAGGTCATGTTAATTGTTGAACCTGTATCAACGAAAAATCCTTCGAGAGAATTTTCGGAAATCACAATATAAGCATTTGAATTTTCGTGTGGGGCTAACTCATCTTGTACTTGTGTAATACGTATTGAATCTATCGTAATCGCTGAAACACTATCGATAGAAATTGTTAACAACAAAAACGCAATAGAGATAATGATCATGGTGATATTACAATCATATCGAATACATGACGTACCGATTTATATACTCATTAAAAAAAATGCATCGTCATTTTGAAGTTGCGTAGCATCAGAACTGAAAAACGATGCAACGAAACATGAGAAGCAAACATCCTCCAGAATTTGTGAGTTCTTGAATGGCTTGACGAAAAGCAAAAAAGAACGAAAATTTCGTGCCAGAGCATTTTAAAGGCGTAATGTCAAAGCGCTTCTCTGTAAGTTTTTTCTTCTATTTCAAATCTGTTATCAATGTGTATCACTAGCAAATAAATCAGATTTCATTTGGTTTAAGTCTATCTGATCATAAAGCCCAAATATTTAACGAATGTCAACTACTAGCGGAGTAAAGTGAAGTGTCAAGCAAATAATAAATGTTCGTCTCTTCATTCTTGCATCATCAGGATTACGATAATTAACTTATCATGTTATGCATCACTGTTGTTGTGGACACACAATAGAACATTGCAAAAAGAAAAACTGTAGCTGTCAACAGTCTGCTATGATATCTCACTTCAGAATTTAATTGATTAGGAAATTTTATATTAAGAAACATTTTGTAAACGAAAGCCAAGCGACAATTACAATGAACTGCAACTACTGAATCACGTACGGAAAAGGTTTAGGCTATTTATCTATGAATAATTTCTCACAATTTCATTTATCACTGACGGAAAAGAACTTTGCTTTCTCTATTTGAACGGAATATCATATTTAACTCCTCAATATTGATGAATTGCAACAACAACAAAAATATTCAATGAAAGATCGCGTCATAGGATTTGTATGGTGGCTTATGATTAGATTTTCGTTGATATTCTTAGCAATACTTTATTTCTCACGGATTTCAGTACACGCACATCCGCAGAGGAAAGATGTGATTATATGCTATTGAATAATATAGAATTTGATGGTTGAAGTCTCCATGGAGACTAAGAGAAGTATCGTGATGAAATTATTGGCAATAGGTGAGTTGAAATGGCTGCTCTAAATATGCAACTTACTCGATCGATAACTAAATACACAGTCAGTAAATCAAGTAGGTCAATGGGAAAATAACCGTGCAATGATTTTCAGAATCTCACGTAGAGATCAGCGAAACTATTAAACAAGGCCTGCCACCGACAAAAGCCAATAATATTTACACAATCGCAAAATATAAAATCTAAGGTCATTTCACATCTCGGTTTTCAATAAATACACATTTCTATATACGTGTATAATTATGCCATGAATGACTCATAATTCAAGCTGAAAATACTGCTACATGGATGTAGACTCTATGTTAACAGCGTACCGCTATCAAATGTTAGCATTTATTAATAGATAATTCTTTTGATTTCTATTTCATTTTCTCACAGAGTTTTCAAATAGAAGATTACCTACTTTACAATTATCCAACAGACAAAAAAGCGTGATTCACCAGATTTGTATTGTTATGACTCTTTTCTTCACACACTACTATGCAACATTTAGTTGACGATACAATGTATGCAAGCGCAAATCGAAATCAAATGATTTCTTAGATTTCCATTCATATATGTTTATTTTTATTAAAGAAATGCTTTTACAACACTGGTGAATCGTCAAGATAGGAGTGTTCTTGAATAGACAATTCACACTCAAGTATATTCCTTTGCACAGAATTAGTTTGCATTAAAACAACTCAATGAGCTGTTGATGCCACAAAACAATGGATTGTTATAGAGATTCTAGAATTTTATTTATTTAGCAAATTGTCCTAAACTATTGAAGCCTTCATAGAAACGTTTATGCTGTGTTTCGATAGCCTGAATGATCTCGTTAAAAGAAATGAATTATTTTAAATGAAAATAAAAAGTATAGCTTCTGCGAAAGATTTCAAACTCGTGGATCATTATTTAATATCATTTGCAAACATCACAAACACTATGAAAAACAAATCTACAAAAGAAACAAACAGTAAAACTCGAAAGCAACGTCATTAATTTACATAGCAGATTTGAAAATCTATTCATATTTTAGTATTAGATACACTGGAGAAGATTGATATAAGAATATTAATTGAATTGATTATTTCTACTAATATACCGTTTATTGTTCAGAATATTTTTTAGATGTTTAAGAATACAATTTCAATAATTTTGATATGCTTTTCGAGTTTGAGATTCATTCAAATGCATGTAAGGTGCCGCTAAAGCAGAATTGGAGTAAATTTTTTTTTCTCGTTTATTTATATATGGTTTGATAGAGCTTGAAAAGTTGATCAAGAATATGTACTTTTTATTTCGATTTCATCTTTTTTTGGCTGAGAAAATCTTCAAAAACAAGAACGACTGAAAAAATGCTGTTTTTATGTTCAATTTAAATTTTTACAAAAACTACCAAATTTCTTTTTCAGTTATTTTCTGAGCATTTTTAAAGTACTACATTCTGAATCAGCATGAAAAACTGAATAGGAAAATGTTATTTGGTCAGATGTAGACCTAAAAAAGAAAAAGAAAACTTATCTCATATAAATAGCTCCATCAGACGAAAAATACGTGTCAGTGGGCATTCTTGTAAAGCTATCTAGTTTTTTGTAATAAGTGATAGAAACAATTGTCTCATCTCATTAGAGTCGCCAAACCATGGGCTACAAAAGTTATTATTTTGTTTTTTCAAATTTTTTATTTTTTTGTTGAGAAATTTGAATTTTTT
>CAJNYU010000176.1:0-45299 GCA_905331475.1 Rotaria socialis
TCACAAATAGAGATGATTTTAATGAAATCGATTTTGCCGCAAATTCAAATTCCCCATCATATGGATCTTCTGAGAGCTTATTGAGCTCATTCTACTAACACCGAACTTATTCAAATCAATGCTTGAAATTAGTCGCATTGGTTTACATCAGCTATATATATATCATTTTTCATCATCGAGGTGTTTGTATTTTTTACAGATATCTTGTTTTTTGTTGCAATAAGTACAACATCCAACAAACGGGCGATGAATATCTTGGGGATGAGAGGTGTGAGGGCGAGGGATGAAGATGAGTTTGTAGAGATCCAGTGCTCACGTGAATATCAAAGTGTTGTTTAAGAGATCTTCATCAGGTGTTGAAGCTTCTCTCGTGCCTTGACTGAGACATTCTTCTGCGAGTTTCAAAGGCAAGAATGAACGAATGCAATGTTTGTGAATGGAGCCGATTGTCAACCGCCATGACCTGCTGTTGGTCTAGGTCGGAAAGAATTGTGTGGGTGTGGGTGGTGATGTAAGTGTTCACACGATTGATATCCACACCCACACTCACACCCCACCCCACATCCACCCACACCCTCATCGATACCACGGTCAACATTCATATTCAATCAAATAAAAATTCATCCATTTTGCACAAGTAATTTTGTTCGTGATGATCGTTGGTTTTAATATTGGACAATGAAATGTTTCAATGGTACTATCGATTCTACTCCACCATTTTATTGGATCGGTTTTTTGCAAGAATGGCTTGAAGTTTTTTAATTATGTTGAAATAGTATGTGGCCAATTCAATAAAAGTTTTTCTAAGATAGTGAATTCGTTTCAAGTAGAATATTATTTTCTCTCATTAACCCATTACGCAACTATATTTCAATGGAACAATTCATAATTGGAAAACTTCTCTTCAAAACCAGGTAGAATATAATGAAAAAAAGAGACCTTAAAAGCAGACTTTTTTACAGTTGTGAGCATCGAAATCGGAAGATTTCGCCGTACTATGCGACACTCTATTCTAATAGACGAAAAATATCTATGATGATATTGATCTTTTACAGAAAGAGGGCAAAACATCAGTAGATAAATCTGAAAAAGCAAAATAGCATTGCTCTAGTGTCACTGAAAGCAATATGCACCACTATATCTTTTATGTAGATTTACCAAATAGACTCGGCTAAATTCTATTCAGTGGAACAAAGTATTCAACAGAATAAATTAATTTCATTTGATTTTATTGGTCCTTCTTTGATATCCAAGCCAATCAATAACACATGGATTCTCGAGTAGGCTTCAGGTATTACCGACGACATTAATCATCTGCCATGCGATTGTGAACAAGTTTTTCTATGTTTAAAACCATTGGGTTTCTATAGCTATTCATCGTTGGATACACAAACGAATGCCATACCATATCAACTTCTTCCTACCATACATCCTACTTGTCACCTTTTAGATTTCGGTTATTCCACACTAGACGGTTTTTACAATGAATCATGCGTTCAGATGCTGATTGATCAGCGTCTTTATGGTTATGAAAATATCTATTTGCCAATTAATTTGAGCAATATAACAGCACTTAATCCAAATGATTTCATTATTTAAAAGCCTGAATCCGAGTTAAGAGTTCCCATGTTACTCGGTTTTGTTAATCAATGGATCTCTATAGGAAATTATACGTTGTATTATGCTCAATGTCAGCCAGAGATATGTACCTATAAAATAGATACGGAATTACAAGCTATTACTCGTGTTAACTTAATTATTGGTCTGATTGGAGGACTAACTGTTGTACTTCGTTTCTTAGTTCCATCTTTCATCAAAATTGTCTATCTGATTTATCATTTGGGCTATCAGCAAAGACGAGGTGAGACAATCTATTCGTCGATTATTTAATTATCTTGAATTATTTTAGATATTCGTTTACGTTGGAGAATGATTATAACCTATATTCGAGATAAAATTTATCTCATGAATGGGTACTGAAGAAAACCACAAGTGAAATATCAACATTTGGCAACAATAATCTACATGGTTCTATCTTTCGTAATTGTCTCAGTTTTTGTGCGATTTCAGCATCGGACAATATTGATAAGAGTAGATTCACAGTATGAAACTTACTTTTCATATCTGCACAGTCAATATTCTGATAGTTTATCATGTCCTTGTACAAATGAAGCTATTTCTTGGTTGAATTTTTCATCCTTCTCATGCGCATTAAAAGAAAACTGCCTTCAGATCATGTTTCAAGCGTATTATATGATGTTACTGTTACCAGCAAACATATTCTGGGAAGAATACAGTTGGAATCTCATACAACCACAAATGCATATCCTATATTATCGATGTCTTTTCTCTATGTATAGTTCAATCCAGATAGGGTGTGAGTGTGATTCTTCTGCTCATCTGCAACCACCCACCCACACCCACATTCTCTTTCAGGTTTTTTTTGTGGCTTAATTTTATTTTATTCATTTCAATGATTGATCAATGTTCTTTCAATTGAAATCATTTATCCCTACAATAGGGTGTATATTCGATGCCTACATTTTTTGACTCTGTATATCTGTATTAAATAAGGGAGTAACAAAATGAAAAACAATAAAATTATTCGATCGGTAATTTGATAGCGTTTATGATAATACTTCCAACATGTGATGAAAGTGGTGCGTGTGCCTGATTACGATTTTCAGTCAACTTTCTGATGAAACTTAACGGATTGGATGAGAAACGGCATTGATGAAGTTGTAATCGTTGTCGATACTCTAAGTTTTCCACAAAGCCATCGATACTAATCCAACCCTTGTCAAAAGCATTGGTTTCAGTCTCGTTTCGAGGTTTCAAACATAGACCAAGAAATTTACAATAAGCATCTTGTTCTCGTTTATTTTCAAAGTAGATCGTTCCATTAAATGCAAACAATGCTACCAAAATTCCAATTGGAATAGAATAGTCCGGAATTTCAGGATCAGATGAAATCAACGGAGGAATCGTAAGGGTTCGTGCATTGATTAGTGTTGATTGATCTCGTCTAGTACGTGGTAACAATAAACGTAATGTTGTTTGCATTAATTTCTGAGATGGTGATTTATGGTAAAGATATTGAAGCCGACCCATCAGTTCATTAGCTTCGTAGGGACTTAAAAATATGATGTGTTGATTACGATAGATGAGTATCCAACGTGGAGGACGTAGAAATGGATCTAACGATTCTCCTTTCGTTTGAATGACCCGCTTGAATTCAGTAGTAATCCACAGATTTTCTTCCCAACAACCTGGTTGACTTTCACGATAGAATGTCGTACCTATGAAAGCATCCGTAATAGGACAAAACACATTAGGTAAGTGTGACAAATTCAATATTGGATCTTCCATTTCACATAGGTTCATAATTTCATGATGCAGTATTGGTTCGCAGGGAACGGCAGCTATAGGTCGTACTTGTTGGCGTTCTTCTTCTGCTTCTTGTTCGCGTTCTAGTTCTCGTTGCTGTTCTTCATCTAATAATTGTGTTAGAAGTGTTTTCGAACCACCATAGTCGAGCAATCGCTTTGAAACTGCTTCATGAATTTCAATGGAATAGCCAGTATTCGAATATTGATAGCGAGCCGAGTAGATCTCATACACTGTTTGAAACGTTTTCTTATGGCCATACATAGTTTTTAAATCTAAGATTTCAGCTTCTAAACTTGCTTTGGCTAAATTTTCCATCATGATATTTGTAAAAATTTGCTGATCATTTTTCCAATTAATATTCCAAAAAGCAGAAATTTTTTGCTGAAAACTTAAGCTCTGTATTGCCCAATGGTGTAATCCATCCCATGTTGCCTGTTGAGTATTTTCATATACCCAACGAAGAATATCAGTTAAAGAAATATGATCGTTGACAATTTCTTTTTCCTTATACAAAGTTGAAGATTTCTTTAATATTTGTATTTGATGATGCACTTCGCTTGAACTCCAGAAACTTAACCAATGGTGTTTACCTAATTTTCTCATTCTCATGCATGCTTGAACTAATCGATCTTTGGTAAGACCATTACCTAAAGTAACAGCTGCTCTAAATTCATTGGGAAACTTGAAGTCTGTGCCTCGCGTATGAATTTCATCCAAGTAAAATAGGCAACGATCGAGTCGTTCACTAGCAGGAGATGTCGAAAATGCATGGTGTTGATATTGACGATCACAAACAAATATTGCATCCATTTCAAAATATACAGCATAATCTATTCTATTTGTATTCGAGAGGTCTAACCACTTAATGGCTATTTGACGGTTATTTCCATCAATAAATAATGCGCCAACATCCAGTATAACTTGAATCATTGGTTCAGTAATAACGATTTGTTTTAGAATCTCTTCCGAACTTGCACTAATAGGCAAATCTTGATAATGTTCATTTTTCGGTTGAAGTAAATTATTAAGAACAACTGCATCAGTTTTCTTTAGTTCCGACAAATCACACTGTTGGATATGAACCGGTAATAATAATTGCGTGTCATTAGTACCACTAAATCCAGTCATTATTTTCTTACGTGCCGATGAAGATAAATCCCAAGGGGAAGCAATTAATTTATGAGGAAATTGTTTTGATTCATGAGGATAGACGAAATTATTGAGAAAATAATTTATAACTTGTACATTTCGTCGGAAAGTTGGAAAAAGTTGTTCAGTTCGTTGATGCTTATCTTTTAGATTGACTTGTTTCCATTGTTTAATGCGTACAATTGTATCATTGTCTTCTTCAAGTGAAATCCATTCATTATAGATCACTTCCGGATCATTTTCATTCTGACTCAAACGATCAAAACATTGACGTAACTGTAGATCACTCAATCCACCATAATAATAAGAAATTTGTGTTAGAACAAGACCCACATCTGGATGTCCGAATTCTGTATTTTCTGCTGCAACATCTTTCGCACGAAATGGTACGGCCATTAGACGATTAAATTTTGGATTAGGATTGACGCCGAAATTGACACGATAGCGTTTTTTCAATGCAACAAAAAGAACTTCCGATGATAGAAGACCTGGCATGATGAGCAATAGCTGAACTATATTATAAGGAAATCGATCTTTTAGACAGGTAATTGGTACACTTGTATCAAGTATGAATTGTAAGATAAGTTCTTCATCTAATTGACGAAAGGTTTTTTCATTTAGCCAGTCCTTTGCAATTCTTTTACATAACTCTGGAAACGGTCGATGATTAAGTAAACGAAATTCTGGAAAACTACTTTTACGTTCTGACACTTTATATGAAATATCATCGCTGTAGTCTGTTGCGATGCTTGTAGCATGTTTTTTAACTAAGTTGAGTACTGATTGAATAGTTCTCCAACGTTCTAAACCTCCATCGACTTGTTTCTGACCACCAATTGAATAAATCAATTGGTATTTAACATGCAGAATTTCATCAGATTCATCCAGGATATCACGAACGTATGTTTTCATCCAACGTTGAGTCGATAACATTGACCGACCAACATCAAACTCATTTCGTCGACATTTATCTATTGTAAGCAAATCAAACGATAAAATGTCTTCAGGTGAAGTTAGAACCACATCACGTTGACTTAATCCATATTGTAGACGATTGAAAATCTGATTTGCTTGCGATTCACTAAAATTCATATCACGACGACATGAAAATGACAGTACACGTCGATTTAATAAGCCACCTAATTTGTACCGTACTGATTGATAGTTTGTTGGAAATAAAGATTTTAATACAATGATACGAACTAAACTTGACGACGATGAACATAAACTAAGAGCTAACATAGGCACAATTACGGAAGTTTTGCCTTCACCCATATTCAGTTGCATAACGGTATTACGCATATTGGATTCACTATTATTATTCATTATTGGCTGGGTCATATGACGTGCTACCTCAACTTGTATTTCTCGAATGGTAATATTCATTTCAAGCTCCATTATTAACCATGGTAGATTTTGTGATGGCGCCCAGTTCGCGTGTGGCACATTTGATATTTCTCTTTCAAAGTCTTCCCATTTATTTTGATAACCGAAGTGTAAAGCTCGTTCTATTTGTTGTTCTACAATCCAATTAACCATGGTTCCACCAAGTAATACACGTTGATCAGGAGTGAGAACTAATACCGGAGCATTTCTACTGTTGATTTCAGTTTCGTTCAACCATGTTTGATGGAAAACCGTTAGCAACGTTGTTGGCAGAAATCGTGCTGCTAAACCTGTTTTAAACAGTAGTTGATTTGTGAAAATGATGGATTTTCCTAATTCGCTCCAGCTTTGCCTCGATTCTTGACGAAGAGAATGAAGAAATTGTTCGATGATATTCAACGATGGGTATTCTTTTTGATATTCTTCAAGCATATTAAATTGATTCCAACTTTCTGCTAAGTGTTCTTTAAAGTACTTGGCGATATCGCTGATGAGGTTGACTTGAGAATCGGTTGAAGGAAAGATTTCCTTCGGAAATTCTTTTTTCTCATTCGTGATTCGAACACATGCAGTTGGTTTGATAAAATAATCAGAATGAGGATGCATAAATTTTAATCTTGCACTTTCGAGAAGTTTTTGATCGATGTTTGTATCTGCTAATTTCAGATGGATTTGATAATGATTTCGAAATGGTTCGAATCCAAATCGTTGTGGGTTGACAGATACTTTTGTATGAAATCGAATCATTTGAACAGAGCAAAGATGATTTTGAATATTTTCCACAAACGAACGTAGTTTGACATTGTTTCGCCAAGAACAAAATAGCATGTTGACTTGATCTATTTGACTGTTTATCTGGTTTATTTGCGGAAGATTTTCGTTTTCATAAGTACAGTTTTTAACAAAACAATTTCGCATTTCTTGTAAAGCTATACTCCGTTTATAATATCCGAGATTTCCTAATTTGATCCGATTATCTTTAAATGTCATTTCCTCAATATTTTCGTAACTGGTAAACGAAGGATATGATAACGATCTCAATGATAAACTTGGCCCTCGTATGATAGACTTAAGCATTTGCAAATAAAACGGTTTATAGGAGCATTTATCCGAAATATAATGTAGAAAATCTAGTAATAATTCAAAGCGTTCAACATCATCCTGGCTATTGTTAGATTCAACTGTATTCAGTTCTTCAGCGAGTTTGAATAAGCCAATCCAAATGTTTTTTAATTGATATTCACTTGATAGCCATCGAGTCAAAGGGAAACATCTGAGTTGTGAGCTATCTTTAAGATCAACATCCCCACTACCATATAGATTATCTATTAGACGAAGAGATCTGTAGTTTGTTGCACATACAGAATTCTCCCATATGGGCTTGTAAGAACTAGCGATACTGGTACGCTGGATTTCGGCTTCCATCTGTGGCGATAATCGGGCTAGAGGATTGTAAGAATCTCGATAGTCCCAATAAAGCTTCATTAATAGTTTTTCATTGTACTTTTTACTTTTAAATAATTGTTCTAGTTCATCATTATTGGGCGTGGCTGATGTTGAATACATAAAATTCCATTCTTCACTAGCTTCTAATAGCTTTTTGGCTATTAGATAATAACCGAAATGTTGCAATGAATAAGGTAAATAGTCAGGATTCCACTCGATCTTTTCCATGGATTGATTATTTTCAGGGTAATAGTTAACTTGTGGTGAGATGATAGCGATTTGAAGAAGAATTTGTCGACAAACTGGATCAAAAGGTTGATCCGACCAACTGCCAGCCGAATTTAACAATTCAAATGAACGTTCCATCCCAGTCATGCCAGTATATTGATCCGGTAGACAATGAGATGTTACAGCGTGTAATAAGGCTAGATACAACCATCCTGTTGGGCTATCGGTCGGCTGCAGAATACGTAACCGATCATTCAAATTAAAAACAAAGTATTTATGAAGAAATGGCGACTTAGATTCTGATGTTCGATTAATTGTCACGGTTTGATGATATCTGTCTGGCTTTTTACTTATTCGAATTTCTCCATAAGGCACAATCAGTTTTCGGCACAGTTGATGCCTATTTTTGTGTTCAATAGCTGCCATTGGTGAAAGTAGAAGACCCGATCTTAACCCTGTTAACGTACCGAAACATTGATTGTCATCGACATGCATATCGGAATATTCCCGTGATGTTATTGTATTGTGTTGTGAACTGTATTTAAATGCAATACCTAATCGAGATAAATGAATGTTAATAATATCATTTTCTGCTAACATGTATACATAGGATTCACTGTCCAGACGTATAAAATATTTTGTAAATAAATTTTTGAAAAATGACGATGATCGATTAATTAAATATTGTCTATTTTCAGTATTGTTTGTCCTAAT
Organism: Rotaria socialis; assembly: GCA_905331475.1. Classification (NCBI taxonomy): domain Eukaryota; kingdom Metazoa; phylum Rotifera; class Eurotatoria; order Philodinida; family Philodinidae; genus Rotaria; species Rotaria socialis. The sequence goes on from CAJNYU010000176.1 coordinate 8,314, forward strand.
AAATCCTTTCTTAATTGCTAATATGTAATGAATGTCATGTAAAAAATTTTCATGTTGAAAATGAACTGGTCGAAATTCTACTATTTTGGTCTTATCATTCCACCAGTGACTGTAATTTGAGACAAAGATTTCAGCTAGTTCGTCTTCAAAACATTTGGCAGGAATCAATTCAAATATGTCATTCGTTTGTGCGTGACGCTCGTAGATTCGCAAACAATAGTTTCGATAATTAAATTCATAATGAACTTTTCCATCGTGATGGTAGCCATGTTTTGTGATATAAGTATCGTCTTGTTCGGCTCTTTGCACTTCAAAAATATGATGACCAAATACACGTTGAAATAACTCGTCAGAAGTGATATTATTCGGTAAAAATCCAACACTATGATCATTAACTACAAATTTTCCATTGAAACAATCAATTGATACTTTATTGGATTCATATTGACCATCGTACCAACCATCATATATATTCTCGCTTCGTTTCTTCCACTTGCCATCTGCTTTACCCTTAGTTCGGATAACTGCCCAATATATAGACGCAAATTCATTTAAAAGTTCATATGAATTTTTCTTGAGAAGCTTGTTAACCATGGGATGTATACTCACCAACACGCGTTCACTTTGACGCATCATATTTCTCATAAATACGCTCATATTCTGTTGTTTATTACCTAAAATAAGATTATCATGAACAGTTGTGACCATGTTGAGTAACGACATTACATCGCCGTTGGATAAATCTAATGAATGACTAGCGTCTGTATATACAGAGAATGTGAGCAAACATGCAATGCCAATAATTCCAATTTTATCGCGTAATGCATCAGTTTTATTCGAATCTGATGATGATGGATTATGAATGCTTTTTAAGATAAGTTGAATCCATCTTTCACCTGTATTGCGGCATTTTAAAACGAGATCAGTCGTGCGTTGTTTTCTCGTTGAATTGCAAATGGTAAATATTCGGATGGCAACCACTGTCAGGATAATTAAAACCAATTCGTTTTGCCAATTGGATTCAAAATCTTTCAAATGGCGCTCTAATCTCACAATTAATTCATCAACAAAATGATTTTCTAACAGTTGCTGATGTGATTCTGGACACCATGAGTACATGAGTGCTTTTCCGTCGGCGGCGAAGGGCCCATTTTGCAAGAGTGCGTGTGTAATAAGAACTGCAACACTTTCTTCGTCCATCGATAAGGAATCTGTCTCCAGAGCGCTTAAAAGATTCCACCATTGTAAACGATGGCCAGACCGAAATGAACCAAACTCTAAGAATTCAATTGGTTTTAGTTGTAACGTACATTTTGATAAATTAGAAATGGTTTTATTTTGTACGAATTGAGTACTTTCGATAGAAAATTGTAAAGACTTATAATTGGGATCTGATAATTCAGGTGTTAAAGTTTGACATTCATCCTGGAGTGTTGCTGGTTTTGTAGGGGTGATTTGCACTTGTAAACTATTTTCGAAGAAAAATTCTTCTAGCGATGCCGATGCGATTGAACGTGGAGCTGAATAGTGTGTCTCCGACAATGACCTTCTCGCAGATAGCAATTGTACTTTACAATCATGAAGATCCTTACAGAACTCTTTTAGTTTACTACCATGAGGTCTAGAGCTTAACCATTCATGCATTTTGTGTGATCGTTTTGGATTAGGACGATTCGCAAATAACCAAAGGATATCTCGATAACATCTGATTTCATTCGGCATTTGTAATTCGAAAATTACAGCTAATGCACTTTCTCGTTCAGATGGCATTGGACATTCATAAATATCAACTTTAATATTATTCGCTGCTCTTTCAAAGTTGCATCGATCACATTTTTTATAATAAAATTTGACATCACTTTCGCATTCACATTTGAGACCAATGACCTTTTTCATCAATTCTTCGTATTTCTCTTTCGCTTTATTCACTTCTTCGGTTTTGTCCTTTTTATCTTGTTCGATTTGCTCTTGAATTTTTTCGAGAGTCTCATTCATTTCCGATGATTGCTCAGCAAACTGAACACCGAAAGAATTCCTGGATTCGATATTACTTAATAGATCTGGGTATGATTTTTTACTGAATTCTTGAAAGTAATCATACAACGCTCGAGCATGAAACATATCATTTCGATTTGGTAAGACTAAAAATTCGAATAACTCCAGTAGATTTGGAATTCTAATAGCATGTAACTTCAATCTTTGGAATCTTCCATCTTTGCATAAATTTTTATGAATTAAACGAATTATTGTCAACGATGCTAAAATAAATCGACTGTAGCCTATCGGGTCACTTGATTTGTTTTCTGAATAATACCATTTTAACGCAGCATTCTGATAGTCTTCATAAAATTTTTGTAATTTTTCAAATGTTTGATTTCCTTTACCCGATTGTAATGAGGAATCTATCCAGGCTGCTAAATTGTATTGTATCCATATTTCAGCACGTGTTAATGCTATTCCCATAGTGTCGTCAATAAGATTCGTTAACAAGAATCTTGGTAAATCATCGTCTCTATCAGCAACTCTATTAGATTCCAAATATCTATAACCAAATCTATCAAAATAGTATCTGCTGGATTCATCAGAACGCCGTTGATTAATATACTCTTTTAATTTTCGGCATGGGTGCTGATAAGTTTCCTGCTGATATGGATGCAAGTGAAGTTTAGCATGCTTTTGTTTTTTCTGCTGCTCGATAGACTTTTGCCATTTAGGACTCGGAGTGATAACATCGACTTTTTGTTTTATTTCCTCTTTTACATTCTGTATCCATTGGTTTATATCATTCGAATCGACTGGTGACAACAATTGTTCAATTTTATTTAATCTTCGTACAATTTTTCGAAGGCAATGCATTAGTATATCATTAGATATTAGATAATTATTTGATAATTTCTCCGATATGCAATAAGTCAAAAAATGTGCAATTAGTAATTTGTATACAATGGTGCCGACGTTTGCTAAACGTCGTACCAGAATAGTATGTAGAACAACTTTGATAGTCATCCATAAACCTGATCGTCGAAACGGAAGCATCGATCTTGTATATCGAATTTGGTCACGATGTTTTTTCTTAAATGCAATAGACGGATTGGTTTGGTTATGCACTTGAGCATCTTGGAATTGTGTAATCCACCATTGGCAAACATAGTGTGATATAGGAACATCACGGACTTCATCGAATCTGCATGATGCCTTTTGAACTTTGGCATGCTCAATCGTATTGTTCATAAAATCGATTAATAATTCACAATGAACACTGGATAACAGTTGTGATCGATTAGGCAATTGAAACACCGGCACCGGAAAATCAGAAAAATGTGGTTCTAACGATGGTGTGATAACATCTGGTGGTAATGAAACTTGCCAAGATGAAATCAATGGTTGATCGATATGATTTTCATCGATTTGAATCAAAATTGCAGCATTCTGAGCGTGGAAATACAACGGAAGAAAATCACCTGGCACTAACTTCTGAATGATTGATTGTAAATTTCTTACAGAACAGTTTTCTTTATTCTGTATAACTGTCCAATATTGAAAGCATTTTTTAAGCACTCGAAAAACTGACAGTTCATTTTTGACATCTAACGATTTCAAATACTCATTCACATATTCAAGTAGTTTATATTCATGTCGATGACCGGAGTCAATTAAATAATCAGTATCCGATGATGACGGCAAATTGTGAGGAAGAAATAAATGATTTAAAATCGATCCACTCAAGTTTTGCGAAATCGATTCCGTGGGGTTGCTATACCAAGATGAGGTGTAATTATTCTTCACAAACATTTATATAATCGAAGTATTAAATGAGAGGTTAACTCGTAAGATGATAATGAAATCTTTTGTTTGTTTTTGACCCTACATGTCAACAAAAATATCATTCAGTCATCGATAGAAGACCAGCACTTTCAATTCTTAAAAAATGCCTTTATGCCTTGTAGCTAGCTACCATATCCAGAAATAAAACTAATGAATTAAAAAGATTCCTTTTGATCTACGATACAAATCGCAAAGCACTTCCTCACGTAAAAAATAATGAAAAATCAGATTAAAGTCAATTATAAGTCAATTTCATACTTTTCGAAAGAAACTTATCTTTTTTTTCTATTATTTATCCATTATTGTCTATGTATATAAAAATGATTTTTTCTGAAATTGTTGTAACTTACCTTGCTAATATTGATTTGATTTATGAATTCTGACTCAGTTTCGAAAAACATCATTTTCCATGTCATTCTGTTCGTATTTATATTTGAAAATTCGACTGGGAAAAAACCCAGTGTATCGAAAAATAAACATAGCTAACTACTGAATCATCATTGCTGATAAAATATGTCACTAAACCAGAAATGAAATCGTATGCTTCAATGTTATCATCATAGTAGTTACTTGAGCCGAACTATTTAAAATTTTCACTGTACGTAAACCATAGTTATTCATAAAACAACAGATTACGTTCTCTCATTGGTGAACTTTATTGAAACGAAGCCAGTTTATACCTAAATTGCTCGGGAATGCATATTTTTTGCATTTGTTGTACATGGAAAATACTTCAAAAATTCACCCAATGTTCTCAACTGCGTAAATGGTAGTCCGACGATGCATGTAGTATAGGTGTGGGTATGGCTGTCTTCTATTCACTCACACCCACACCCACACCCTCAAGAACAAGTATATACCACCATATCTTCTAATTATAATGTTGACTGAAACAAATCAATTAGACATCATCGATCTATCAGCTTCTAAATTTAATGAAAGTTTTTTCGACACGATCGGCCGTATTCAAGCAGCAGTAAAAATTACGCGTTTAAATATTATTGCCGGTGAAATGTTCATGGGAACATTAATTGAAATTATCGAATGTATACCTGCTATTGATTCATTAGTTATTTCATCTTTAGAAATGGTACCAGTAAGATGTTTATCTACTGAAGGAGCCAGAACTCTTCGTTTATTATCAGTAAAGAACGTAATTACTAAAGTCAGACTTCATCAAATGAACGACTTGGTACCAGTTAAGTTTCTTCTTCATCTTTGCCGTCGTATGAAATATCTCGATGTGGACTAGGGTGTGGGTGTGCGTGTGGGTGTGGGTGTGCATATTAATGATGGAACTTCAATTTCTTCACATCCCCACACCCAGTTTTATAAGTCATATGCAGATGCGAAAAGCTTTGAAATAATTTTTCTAAGTTTTGATCGTGATCAAAGTGCATTTGATGAATATTATGGAGAAATGCCTTGGTTGGCATTAGATTTCAGTGAACGTGATAAAAAGAAGGAGTTATCAAACAAATTTAATGTTGATGGAATTCCAACATTAATTCTATTGAATGGAGACTCAGGAGATATTATTTGTCAAGATGCAAGAGATCGAATTGAAGACAATGATCCGACAGGAGAAAACTTCCCATGGGCATCATAAAACTTTTATTTTTTAGAACTCTTTTCATTATCATTCAAATATAAGATCTTCTTTTGAGTTTTGCATTTTATATATTCTTGTCTCACATTATGCTTTCAAATATATTCAAACATAACGAAAAAATCACTAAATCATTGACTTCATGATAAATATCTAACTTAATCTGTTATTTTTATGCTTTTATTCAGTCGATTGATAAAAAAATTTTAAATTGTGAAGAATGAGACATGTAAAAAATCATATTGATTTCTTACTAATCGAATGACAAAAAAACGTTATATTCTAATAGAAAAAAAAGTCATTTGTGGAACTATGTTTTTTGAATCAGCTTTTACTGTATGAATCAAATTTAATTCAAATTTCAAATGGTTAATCGGCAAATGTGGTGGAGAAATGAGTCAGTCAAAATAAAATCCTCGTTAGGAAACATCTAAAATGATTCAAAAAACATTGTTCCGTGTGAGTCTAGGCCTCGGTGGAATGGGAAAGGCTCCGTATGTCAGTAACCGAAGTCAGACCTACACTCACACCCTTCAACAGTGTTTAGTGCTAAGAAAAAATACAATATAATTCGGTGGACAGTTAACCGCAAAAAACAAAAAGTATTCAGAAAACTTTTCATTTTATCTGCCCTTTAAAGAGATATTTTTGCCGATCATGAAAAGCCTACAAAAATTGTTAGAGCAAATCCCTATTGGCTTGTTCTGATCGTTCCTTCCATGCTCGAAATGCAAAACACAAAAACATCACATTGATGTTTCCCATAATATTCAGCACGATCAAAATATTTGTATTTTGCATGTATTGCGATTTAAGAATATATTATGACCTTGATAGTTTTTTCAAAAAACGTACCGTTGAAAGCTCTACAAAATCTGTAAAAGTTGCGTAAACTAATTCTTATTGCAAGAAAAGTGGCACCAGACTTTTGACTTCCACTGTAATAATTCTTTTTCGTTTTCTTTAAATTTATGTTCATCTGCTTTTTACAAACGCGCTTCAATTTTTTTATTAAAAATGAGAAAAACAGCAATAAAAAACTTCTTGAGTATACTGTGAAATCTGGAGTGTGGGTCTGGGTAAAGAAGAGACTCACCCACGCTATAAGATGCAGCGTGAAAAGCTCTACAAGCTGCATTAAAAACTTTATATTATACATGCACCTTTTATTTTCTAAATGGTTAAAAGTTTGTGCAACCAGTTTTCGACTCTGCGAAAAAGACCATGCATTTTTTGGTTGCACAGAATTTTGATCATTTTGGAAAAAAAAGTACACATATGCAATATGGTTTCTAATGTAGCCTGTCGAGCTTTTCACGCTGCATCTTATGGTGTACTTTGTTTTTAAAATACACTTACTTGGTAATTAAAAAGGGTATGCAAATACCAAGCATGCATGAGGCACTCGCTTGCATTGAAAGTTGAGCACTTTTTATCTTTTGAATAATATTCATTTCGTTTTTCTCTTAACTTTCTACCGAAATACATTTAGTAATGTTTTTTTAGAGAATTTCACGCCGCATCTTTTGGCAAAACAAGCAGTTATAAAGCTTAAAAAGAAAAAAATGTTATAGTCAAAATACTGACACCGCGATTTATTCTGCGGCACCCGTTATTTAAAAAAAACATCGATTCATTGATTATTAGACAAACTGCAATATCGATTGAATGTCTTCGGATATGGGGCATCATTATTCATTTTTTTGATGAATATCATTACTACTATACAGTTTTAACACCTTTATTCGTGGACAATTGACCATGAATTTATCAGTAAATGCCTTGCAAATTATCACTTGACCAACATATAATTCAAGTTGTTCTAATAACGGATGGTTTTTTGCAAAATCTACCAGTACATCTTCACTGAATTGAACTGATGGTTTATTTTGAACACCGTGAAAATCCACTTCATGGAAAGGAATGCCACCATCAGTGATTTTAATTGAGACAAAATTATGATTTTGATTCATCATTTCTAAGGACCGATTACTCAAATCTAAATGTCCATGCAAATCAAGAGAGGTCAACTTTTGTAGCTTAGTACAAATTTCATTGATGACTTTATCATTAATTAAGAGTCTACTCAATTCATAGCGCTCATATTTCATACCAGAACATGTCCAGACACGAATTTTCAGATGAGTTAATTGTTCATATTGGACACACACTTCGATCAATTTTTCATAGGAGTCTGTCCATGCGTACAGTGAAAGCTTTGTCAGGCTCGGAAATAGGATGAACAATTGCTTCACATAATCTTGTTCAAACATATTGGTGCGAAGCGAAAGAAAGTCAACTTTAGGAAAGACCTTGAGCTTTGAATAATCAATTTCAACTTTAGGACTATTAATTGGATACTCCGACAACCAGTTAATCGACGCACCGGAATATTGCAACAGATTACACCATAGTGTCGCATTGTGCCCGCATGTATGACAATAACTTTGGGAGGAAGCTGATATATCGAGTGACAAATGATGGAGCAGTTGATAGGCCCTATCGTTGAATTTATGGAAAACGGGTACCGGAAAATTGATTATCAAGTCGGTTATGAACGGCAAATTCGTCAACTCGTAAACTAGGTCTACTCTTCCCACATCATATGGATCCCATCTTTGAGGATTTTCACCTCGATCATGATCAGCATTCGGAGAATAGTCTAGAATTACTTTCTCTAATGTTTTACTTTGCAATTGAATAAATTTTTGAGCCATTTCGAACACATAACGATCACGTTTCAGAAGAAGACAAATACCAGTTAAATTTGGAACAAAACGAAATGTTAAACTACGACTTGACACTTCATTGTCTTTCGCGATATCGAATGAAAGCAGCGTACAATTGGTAATGATTGCATTCCAATGCCAACAAACATTAGCACACGAGGTTAACTCTGAATAGGAGAAAAGTTTAAAGATTTTATCTAATATTTCAGGCGGTATGTGATTAATTGACAACATTTCTCACAACTAAAGTTGTTCTTTAAAACATTTTACTACTTTACTCATTTACATGAATCATTATCGATCCTGTGTTTCATTTCTTCCTTCAATTTCTTTTTACGTGTCTTACTTTTCTTCGCCGGCTGGAATGTTGAGAAAGAAACCAATACTTCAACACGTGCTACGTCGAAACAAACATGTTGTGAAGCAACCATCCATGTTGCCTCTTTTTAAGTTATGAGACAATAATTATTTGCGTTCTGAAGAAGGGTATATCATATCTCTCTTAAGACGCTTTTTTATTCACTAATATTTTCAATTAAGAAGACATGTACTGTCAACTATCAAAATTTTCGATTAGTGATATTTTCAAATTTCTTTTCCGATATTTTTATATGATACGCACAGTCTCTCTTTCATGATCATAATTTTGTATCCGAAGATCAAGGAGATTAATGTATAGCAAAACCTATTAGTGTATGATCAGTCAGTTATACAATCAAAGCATTTGTTGCCCTAGGGAATGTACTGGGTTCAGGGTACCCACATACTAAGAAAGTCACACCAGGGTACCTATTAAGGGTACTTAGAAAATTCTCAGTAACCAGACTGTTGTAGGTACTGCATTGGGAACCCATAGCAGTATGTTTCGCTGAAGCAGTACTTGTATGAGTACCCGCACCTGTAATTTTACTGAGGAAAGCTCTACAGGGTACCCTAGATTTATCGCGTTCTGTGTGGCGTCTGTTCATTCACCATTTTCTTTTGCGTAAACAGCTCCTTATAAACAACTCGGTGAACCATCAGAAAATAAATTTTTTTCATATTTTTTTTCTAGATTATTTCTTGGCTATTTATTAGTGGAGAATATGCCGATCTTAATCGTAAATTAAGATCGGACTACCCTGAAGTGGTCGGATGGAGATTTGACCAACTCAAGCCCGGTCAGATCCCGAAATTTGACCTGCTAGAGTTTTCAGGATTGGAAAAATTAAATTAAATAATATCGAATAAAATTTAATAAATTGTTTTGAGAGAAAAAAAATGAAAAAATTCGAAGATTAGGTTCAACCATCAACTTACTGCAATTTTGGTAACAGGGTACCTACGCATACTGTGCAATAGTATCCAGTTGAGTACTTGATCAGTACCTTCAAGTACTCATTTACTAGTTGTTTTCCAGCAGGGTACCTACCTGAGTACCTAAAAGTACTTTTAAGTACTCCAGTACCATAAAGTTCCTAAGACATACTAGTAGCAGGGTACTTTTTCGGGTACCCTTTGTTCAGTACATGCCCTAGGAGAATAGCGTGCGCATGTCTGTATGTCTGTAAAACCACTAATTTGATTAAGAATCAATAATGGATACACAATGAACAAAGTGATAGCGAATATGTGCGATGCAATAGAATTTTTCTATTAATTTTATCGTAATAAAGTATATGTACGGTGATAGTTCATACTGAAAATTCTGTTTTTTTTAAAGCCGATGAAAGTGTTTTTAAAAGGATGATTCGAGCCACACAGTCGAGTCAACACCTACTAATTTTTCGACTCCTAGTCAAGTCAGAGGCATTAAAAAATGCGACTCGGACTCCCCCATCTCTGGCGACAATCTCAACGTTCGCCAAAAAAAAAAGAATTAATAGAATGTCATTTACAATAGTTTTATTCAAATACTATCTTCCCTGTATATATATATATATATATGTAAATATGGTGCTTTTATTTATTTTATGTCATCGGTGTTATATACTCGATTATTTTTTTATATATGATCCACTTCCCATTCTTTCACAATACATTTTGTTCACATCTTACACAATCGATGCAGATAATGTTCGTGGCTTCATCATATTTCATTTTATATAAAAGCTCATGTAATTTTGAAATATCAAATAATACTTAAATCATTTAATAAAAAATACCTAGGCGTTTAGCACTTTGAAAATATTCTTTGGAGTGAAAACTAATAACATCAGATATATGTATATGTTTAAATTATATTATTTAATGAAAGAGGAATTTATTGAATGAGATAATTGATGAAAATCTTATATTATACTTGGCCATTTATATGCATTACTATTCTTTGTAACGATTTTACTAATTCCAAAACGAATTGTTTTACGTGCGGCATCTATATTAATAAAAGCGCTAGTAGTTTGAATTGTTGAAAAAAGAATTATTTCGATAAGATCAAAAAAATTGCTAGTTGAGTTTGTTATCATACCTATACGAGGATTATAAATAAATATACTATTTATGAGTAAATTCTCTGATATTATTCTCATAATGATGCATCGTGATAATATAGACTAAAAAAATATATGGGCGCTGTTATTACGGTCAAAAAAATAATTGAGTGTTGTTACTAGGGTCACTTTTTGTTTCATCAATTCTGGACGTCTTCTCTTCAAGTTTTGTATCTCAATAAATCAAAATTTCTTTCTTATGAACCTTTGGTCAATAAGATAGTTCGACACGCTCTACAAAATTACTACAGACATCTTTCCTGTATCTCTTACAAGAAATGTGAAAAAGATAAATTTGCTTGAATTTTGTTAGAGTGTTGTTATTAGGGTCAAAAATGAGCTGACTGTTGTTATTAGGGAAATGAACCCTAACAACAACAGATGCAGGTCCTTTTCGTAGACCGCTGATATCTCCGCCATTATACATCAGTTCAAGGTGATTGTTTCACCATTCGAAAGAGGACACTCCAAGGATTATGCAAATGCAAAAATAATTTCAATCAAATATAAAATCGCTGTACTCCGAGTCAATCAAGTCATATCATTTTTTTAGTGTTGTTATTAGGGTAACTTACTCTATTGGTTTTAAACAACCAATCATTCCTATAACACTCATCATTCACTACCTTCGAGCGATCATTTCTGGAAATTAAGCTCAACAAAACAAATTAATTCAACTGCACTCTGGATTTATCTTCATTAAAATTCGAACAGGAACAATAAAAACTCCCCGAATAATCTTTTACGTTTAGCTCCCTCCATAATTCATCATCGGACGTTGATTCGATGACCAAATTGACTTATCCTGTTCGTTTATCTATATAATATAATATAGCATAACATAATATAACAAATGTTAGTGTTAGATATCTGAAAAAAAACGAAATATCAAAAGTACCTGTAGATTGAGCTAGGAACTTTTTTATTTTTATTTTAGCTTAATTTAATCGAAATCAACAATGATGATTCATCATTGAGAATTCTTTTGGTATTTTCAGATTTCTATTTTTGTATCTTCTTGTACATCTTTTTGTACTGTAATTAGCTTTTGTTATATAAATATAATTTACCGATTAATTTGATATTGTAATAGAAAAACATGACTACAGGAATAGCATAAGTATAAATTTTCGTTTTTGTTATTCTGCATATAAGATCATATATAGCTCATTAACAACTGGTCTTAAAAATACTCAAAGTGGAAAAAATTTGAATGATCGATTTTGTTTATCGAGTAATGATGACAAAACTTGAAGAAATATTTTCATGGGTTTTTGCAAGTTTCTATCAACATAGATCAAGAAAAACAATAACAAATTATTTTATTTAATCCTTTTTATTTATTGTACGCGTGTACTAGTCAAGTTTAAATCGAGAAGTGTTTCTTAAACTTTTTCATGTAAACATCTGGCAATGTTTACCATTTATCTATTTCTTATTTGTTTTTAATTTGATGTTTTTCAAGAAGATCATATTTTGCATTACAAGAGGCAAACAATAAAAAACGTACCTTTGTTTTTCAAGAATCAGTTTTCATCATGATACTTTATTGTGTAAATCAAAATATCAACAGATACTGTGTGAATAGAAATAGACTACCTAATTGCACTTTGCTTTTAGATTTCTATTTAAAAACACTATAATATTATTCCTAATCGAAAGAATAATATGATATCAAATATATTGATAAATAATTATTTGAGATTTGTACTACTTGCTGGAAGACGTTTAGCAAGTACTCAATCTAATGTTAACATAGGTGATCAAATGAAAATTCTAAACGATAATAAACAGTATAAAAAAGCTCTTGAATTATTTGATGAATTCAACGAAAAAACCATAGATAAATGTTCCAATTGGATTATTATTCAAGCTTTAAAAGCATGTACTCAAATATGTGATGTTCAACGTGGTTTGAAGATTCATAATCTTATTTCATCTCGTTTAAAACATGATCCTTATGTATTACCATCATGAATTCATTTCTATAGTAAGTGTTTATTGAAAAAACGAAGAAATAATCGATTCGCTAGTTTTCATATCATAAAACCGTGAATCAATTGGCACTAGCGTATTTCTCGAGAAATGGTTCTGGGATCTTGTTTCATCTCAAAATCATTTCTCAAGTTATATTTGAACTAATCTATGGTTTCTTTCAATTAAAAGAAATAGATATAAAATTGTTTGACACTTTACCTAACAATACACTTACGATGCGTGATTTTTCAAAATTGTACATTTTAATCAAACATTTTCTCGCCGTATCTTCATAGACAAGGTTCTACACAGTTCAAAATTTATAGTATATAAATAATTTTATCTGATAATCATCATAGTAATACCTTTACCAGGAAGAAGAAAAACATGAGTAAGATATTTCAAGAATAGTTTATAAATCGATTTTTTCAATGTGAAAGAGTGTAGCAACGCAGCTTCAGAATAAGAAAATTTAGACTTTCAAATATAAACTAAGATTATTCTTTGGTTCATTATAAAAGTCACTGACATTACTGCGAGATAATGTACTAATTTCTTACATCTCACGTAAAATTGACAGTACCTCATTTGCTGACACCCACACTCCTGTTATCTGTAGCAGCTGATATGATAGAGTCAGCCTTTTCTGTCGATCTGTGCAGGTAATATGGGTGATAGCTGGTATAATTATAAAAAACAAAAGGTTAAGTTAAGATTAGTACCTAACTATCAAGTAATCGTAATGCCACTAATATTTGTGCATTAGGATTAATCGATAATAATAATACAGAAGCATCCGCAGCTCGTCAGGAACAATCCTAACACGGTATTCCTATTTTAATTTCTGATTAATACTTTGAGTGTACATATTTTTGAAATCATATTTGACAGTTTTAACTTATTTCAAAATGTCAAAATTAGTGCGTCACAGAATGCTGCAGCTTCATTTAATTGTAGTTTCCACAAATGATAAACAGCCTTATTCAAATTTCTGATTTTCAAACGATGCGTCATTTGAACTTGCACGAAATTCATTTTTATTTCTGCACTATTGTTCTTTTTACTGTTAATGAATATATGGAAAATGCAGAAGACCTAAGGCATATAGGATGTCATGAAGGTAATATTATATGATATGTTGTAAGAATTTTCATGTATCGCATACGTTACCGCAACTATGATGACAGTATTCGAAAAGCTCTATTTTCGAAACCATTCTCGTTGACATCAATTCCGAAAAAACTGACCAATCTTTAAATAGAGAATACTAACACTATGCTTCATGGGAATGTCGAGATGCACGTAGCTACGGCATCTGCGAATTTTCATTTGTTGATCTTATGGCGTTATATGGCAGGTTGTTCAGGCTTCAATATTAAATTCAGCTGTAAATTATTTCGAACATGTTGTAATTCAAGCCTTTAGGCTTGATCGAGTGCTGTAAAGTCATGCTTTTCAGAGGCACGGCTATAATGAATAGGTTGCTGAATGTAATATGAGCAGCATATTTTGAAATTTCCGATATGCGGATGATTCTATAAATTTTCTTCCGTAAAATAATTTTTGGTCATGAACAAGATAATAATTAAATATATAGAATGCATGAATGAACCCAGTATGGATGAATTCAAAACTAAGTGAACTTCACACGTAGAGAATAATAAAAATCCGCGTGTAAATAAATATATGAAGCGTCTTAACACTGCCATAGGTCCTTATTGCTTTTTCCGATATTGGTGTTATTCCTAATTTAACAGTTGAAAAGAAAAACTTTTCTTACTAGCAATCAAATTAGGCTGTTTTCAAATATAACAACCCTCCTTTTGCTGACTTTGAATGGGAACTTATTTTTTAAACGTGATTGAGATTTGCACTAGGCAACAGGTAACTTTAGATTTCAGCTATAAAAACTTGTATATTCTCACTCTCTACTACTTTTCACTTATATCCTATAGCTCCCCTAAAAAAAACTAATACTATTGAAGAAATCGAAATGACTTCTCAAAAAGCTCAAAAAAGGCTTCTAATAATAATGTTTCGTTAATGTTTAATTACAGTGCAATGTGGTGATATGAATCATGTTCAATTATTGTTTGATACATCAACAAAGAAAACATTACCCATGTACGGGGCAATGATGAAAGGTAAACATACTTTTTCTTGATTTTCTAATGTTTATTCGATTATTTGTAGGTTATATAAAGAATAATTTGCCGAAAAAAGTCATTGATCTTTTCAACGAAATAAAAGATCCTGATAGAGTCATCATCATTCTCTTATTCAACGCTTGTGCTCAATTGGGCACAAATGAAGAACTAAACTTGGTAAAAAGGATTTTATCTAATATCCCGGAAAGTTTGTTTTTGGAACCTACCCTATCATCATCTTTGATTCATGTATTTATGAAATGTGGTGATGTAACAAGTGCTAAATCATTATTTGATAGATCCACAAAGAAAACAATATCAATGTATGGAGCAATGATGAAAGGTAAAAGTTATTCATGTGTCTGAGAAATTTTCTATTTGACGCGTTTCTTCTTGTATATAGGTTTTATAATAAACAATTTATCTAAACAAGCAATTGATCTTTTCAATGAAATTAAGGATCCAAATGAAATTATAATCACTCTTTTTTTCAATGCTTGTGCTCAACTGGGAACGGAAAAAGAATTAGTTTTATTAAGATCAATTTCATCGAAGATTTCAAATTCTTTTTACTCGGATCCTTATGTTGCAACTTCTCTTATTGATGCATTTATGAAATGTGGTGATGTAACGAGTGCTAAAGCATTATTCGATAAGTCAACCATGAAAACAGCACCAATGTATGGAGCTATCATGACAGGTGAATATTACATATTTTGTTAGTAACTCTTTAATCCATTTTATGTTATTGGCTTGATATTAAATGATCAGGAGGAAGAAGCTATTGACATTTTTAATGCGATTCGTCTTGATGAACTCCATCGAGAAAATCATAGTGATAAAAAGATGAAGTTATTATCTGAAATGGAAAGTGATCGTTTAGAATCAAATATTACTATTTATTTATGTCTTATAAAAGCTTTGGCTAAGCTTGGCATGTTAGAAAAAGCTGAATCATTTGTTCAAAAAATTCCAACTTCTTTTCTTACTGATCATCGAATTCAAAATGCATTGATTCACATGTGGGTATGTTCAAATAGGCTTTCTTTTGTCGTTGTTTTTATTTTTCTGTACGAAAAATAAATGTAGGGGAAAGTTGGTTCTGTCGATGAAGCAAAACGAATATTTGAAAAAATATCGCAACCGGATCACATTGCATGGACAACGATGAGTCTGTTTTCGCTTCTTTTTCTTTACAAAAGAATGAAGTTGATTGTTTTCTTTTTATAGTTAATTCTTATGGTTTAAATGGAATGGGCATTGAAGCAATGAAGCTTTTTCATCAAATGCCTAAAGAATTTATCAATGATTTAACATATACTTGTGTTTTAAATTCATGTTCACATTCAGGACTTATTGATGAAGCTCGTTCAATCTTCAATAGTATTGAAGCGAAAACAGTCATAACAGTTACAACAATGGTATATTAAAAATTATCCAGTTTTTGTTTTTGACAAACTTATATAAGCTCCCTATGTTTATTTATTTAGATCGATTGTCTCAGTCGTGCAGCCGCTTTTGAAGAAGCACAACAATTGATTAAACAATTTGAACATAATCATGCACCTGCACTACCCATCTATAGTTTGTATTCATAATTAATAGAATCTTCTTGTGGGTGTGGGTGTGGTCATGGATGTCAATTAATAGAAGTACCACCACCACACTCACATCCTCTATATATACCACTAACTATATCGAATTCAATACAAAATAAATATTTTTCCTCATTAAATATTAACGGTGGTATTGATCTTGCTTCTTGATGACAATACTGTTGAGCAAGGTGAAGAGATTGAATTAAAGAGCAGACAACCATAAGTATCTAGTGGAATGAAACTTTGTTTCGATTCGGTTCAGTATAAAATTTGAAAATCTAAACTATGCCGATCTCTACATCGTATACTATGAAGCTTTGCGTAATCGATTTTGAAAAAATAAAATAGATCAAGTATTCAGAACTCTAAGAGCATACAGGCACGCAACTAGGTTTTTTGTTTGGGGGGGGGGGGGGCAAACGAATGGGTTTTGGAGGTTATTAAANCCCCCCCCCCCCCCCCCCCCCCCCCCCCCCCCCCCCCCCCCCCCCCCCCCCCCCCCCCCCCCCCCCCCCCCCCCCCCCCCCCCGAGCTTTGGTTTTGGAGCTTATGTAATGACATTCTTTGTCTGTGGTGAATAGTTTCGAATTTATTCTGGTTCATATCTTTTATTTGTCAACATATATTTACAAAATGAAAATCAAAAAAAAATAACGATTAACAACAAAGAGTCGGTATGAACGAAAAGTGTACACTAATTGATTTGCAAAGATGTTAGTTCAAAGATAAATATACATTCAAATAGTCGTTCTTTGATATTCATCAAAAAGGAAAAAAATACACTATCAACGATTTTTTTTGGAGGGGGGTCGTGCCCCCCCCCAATCCTCCTTTTGGGTGCATCACTGAGAACATAGGAGTTTTTGAAACGCAATTTCCTATTTGATATAGAATTTGACTGAAATTCCTATTGAATTGATTTTCTCAGAAATTCTTTTCTAATATTGCTGAACGAACTGTTGAATGAAAAAATCCATAGGAGATAGTTAACTCGTCACTCAAATTCGAAATAACAGATGAAAAATTTTTTTTTTATCAGAAAACGAATAAGATGGTATACGATTAAATGCAGTTAATAGAGGAAAAAACTTTTATTAAATAATATTAACCAATTTTCCAGAAAAACGAAAGTTGATCAAAATATTTCTACTAGATTTTCTTTGATTTATTTGAATAAACATAAATAAAAGTGTTTGATTATTATTTAATTATGATATATCTAGTTCTTAGAAAGAAAAAATGCAATAAAGCGTATTTGTTTAATAAAAAAAACAAGCAGTGGGGTGAATCTAGATAATGAAAAAGCAAATTCTATCAATTAAAATCGCGAAATTTCTATTGTAAACAAAAAGAACTAATTCGCTTTTTTCTTTATTCTAGTGGCATTATTATCAGGTGCTCGCAATGAGAAAAATAGTAAATTAGCACAGCAAGTTGTTGATCGTATGCAGAAGCTTTTTCCTGACTTGAAAAGCTCATTGTTACCAGCTTCGATTCTGTTGGCTAATGTTTATGCATCATCAGGTGACATTGAAAAAGCAACAGATATTAAAATTGAATTGCATAAATCAGGTGGTAAGAAACAAATTGGTATAACAATGACTGATATCGATGGAAAACTCTGGGTAAATTTGCAGAAGTATTTTAATCAAAATATTTGAAATTGCTTTCATGTATTTTCATAGAAATTTCGAGCGCATGATCAATCACATCCTTACTCTGCCGAAATCTATGAGCAAGTTGATCGAATGTCAAAAGAAGTTATTAAACATGGGCATAAGTACGATGCAAGTTGGATTGTAAGGCCGATGTACGCTGATGAAACAATTGAAACGCTTCTTTGTGGGCACAGTGAACGACTTGCTATGGTCGCTCATTTCATTCATCATCGAAAGCCCAAACGCATTCAACTGACGAAAAATCTTCGCATTTGTGGTGATTGTCGTAAGTCATGAATCAATCTAGCTGTTTTTTGATCAACTTTCTTCTTTTTCTTCATAGATCGAGTAACTAAATTAGTTGCTTTGATTTACCAATGTGAAATAGTTGTTCGTGACGCAAATCGAATACATCATTTTCATCTGAATGGACAATGCTCATGCCAAGACTATTTTTAAAAAACTTCTTTTTTTCTTTTCATTGTTTTTTTTTACTTTATGTTGTTCTTCATTGTTGTTGTTTTTCATTAAAATAAAAAAAACATTATTTTAGTCCTTCGACTGAAAGGAGGGTCATATGAAATAAAATGAGTTTGCTTGCTTACTTGATTGATTGCATGCACGTGCCATTTGTGAACGTGAGTGACGGTACATATTTACGCTAAAGAAGATTAAGATGTTCTTCTAGCCTTATGAGTAGGACATCTACCCGGATAGCAGAAGCTTTGGGAGCGATCTCCATGTAGAGGTATCAGCCGTCAGCCGATTTTCGCTGAAGTCAACGGCTGGCGGCCGGTGTTTTTGCTAGAGTCGACGTATTTTCCAGCTGACGGCTGACACCTCTATCTCCATGAAGGTCATCTTTTTCTTTGTTGTCATATAACATTAGGGTGGGTGTGGGTGTCGGTGTAAATGTCCCCGTTGTTTCTTACGCACACCCACACCCTCAGATCATTTGTGCCATAGAAATGGCCATTTGCGCCATTGCTACAGACAGACAGACAGGCACAGGCGAATTACGGTTTCTAGACCCTATCCTTTCAGTCTATGGAATATGTAGAGGGCTGCAGGTTGCAGGGTACAATCATAGTAACCTGTCAACCTGTGATTAATGCATTAAATATTGTCCATATCTTTCCAAAGGTATTAATAAGAAGAATTTTGATAACTACAGCGAATTGACAGTCAATTTCGATTAGTCTCAATCGTATTCCATAGAAATAGATGTAACGCTATTCTACTCTTTATGCTTATATCTACTCAATTTCACAAATAGTTTTCTAGTTTTGAGTTTTATACTAATATTTTCTTCATTATCATTATTAATCAACTATTCAAATGTTATCATGAATATCAGCTGGTTATTTTTCTTTTGATCTACTATCTATTTCATATTCAAAAAAATATACGACAAAAACCAGTGTTCAAATTCTGATATTCGTGATGATATCTGGATGGTGAGTAGGGATGGAGCTGTAACTTTACTTTAAATTTAATATTTTAGAACTGTTGTAAGCTTCAATGTTTATTTTGAATTATATTTCTAAATAACTTATTAGAAAAATCGCAATTCATGTAGACAAAGTGATTTTTTCTGAACGAATGATAGTTTTACAATAATATAATTTTATAATGAAATAGTTTTTTGGCAAAAAGTAACTTCGGTAAAAAAATCTCCTTTAATTTTAGGTTGAAAGTATTTTACTCACTTTAACTACTTCATCAAAATTAGTTTAAGAGCTAAGTACACCCCTAATGATGAGAAATTTACGAGATATATAATGTTGTTTTTGTGATTGCTTTATACTTCAAACAAAACGAATGGAATTTAATGATGAACTCATAAAGAATTTCGAGTTTCTCTTCAGTACCAAAAAATACAGGGCAGGGCAGGGCAGGGCAAGCCACAGGTTGCCAAAATCGCCTACCCTGCAGTTCTCTAATCATATGACATGTTATTATCTATCTCATATTTTATATGTATCAATCACATACAAATCATTTTTCAATGTCGCAATAACTTGTTAATGAACGAGTGACCTTTTTTTAGAAGTAATAAACACAAATAAAATAATAGAATTTCAATCATTTCAAAAACCAATCGTTTTCCACTACTTGACTTAAATTTTGTCCACGATTCACATTCTATTCTTTATTTTTCGTATGTATGAAATAGTTTATTTGGTTCAGAACTGAAATCTTTGCCTAAACATTTTATACACATTTTCAACAATAAAAACAAATGTCAACGAAATAAAAATCACTTCCATTGCAAATAGATATTATTAAGCTCACGATGAATTGTATAATTTGATAAAAGTTTTTCATTATCAATCATTGTGCTTAATCGTTTAATCATATTATCATCTGCTTTTGCAACATAAATACACAATAAACGCAGATCTTTATTAATTTTGTTCCAAATATCTCGTAGAAATAATTCAATAGTCGTACCATGAAGACATTGAAGATTAAGAAATTCCATATGAGGACAAATATAAAGAAGAAAATAAATTTCTTCAATTGTTTGCGTATTCTCTATATAAACTTTTTTAATTTTACTTGCATGTTCTATTGAACACGTTGTAGGAAATTCTTCTTTGAAAAATGATCGATAAAATGATAAAGAATTAATTTTTAATGTAATAAGATCTGGTAATAAATGTATAATTTACATTAATCTATCAACAGAAATTTTTCGTTGAATATCTAAATGATAAATTTGTACTCGATTTAAAATACTTTTAATATACATGAATAAGCAATCAGCAGGTTCACCATCAAAAACGTAGTTAATAGTTAATTGAGTAGATTCTAAATAATCAACAGTACAATTCTTATATTCATACCATCTTTTCCTGAAGAAAAAAACAAATAATCTATATGAATACAAAAGAATTTTCCAAAATGCACCTGTATGAAGAAACTAAATAAAGAATTTTATATTCATTGATCTCCATATTCATTATTAATTTTCGTTCAATCCAAAATGATGAATTAAATTGAGTTCGTTCTCCAGAATACTTTGAATGTCCATTTTCATAATATTTTAAAGAAAATTTTTTCAACTCAGATAAATATTGTAAAATTAATTTTTCCCATCGATAAGCATCAAGAAAAGTTATATCCTGACATGAGAAAGTGACATGTAAAGTTTTTAATTCCGAGTATATATTCTGAATAAATGTTTCAAATTCATCAAAATTAATGTGATTTGTATACATTGAAATGGATGTCAAATTTTCTAAATTAATTGGTGACATTGTTTCAATAGTTGAATCATCTTGATTTATATGTGAAAGATTAAGACGACGAAGTTTTGGTGTATAAGAAATTAAATCAGAAAGTTCATCGAATGCATAATAATGAGCAATTTCAAGATATTCAATAGTACTAAATTGTATTCCAGTAGCCAATGGAATTGAAATTGAACATTCATTTCCATATAAATGGAGTTTGTTATATTTTAATGTTGGTAATGCAAAAATTGATCGATAAATGTCATTTAGATTTCCCATGATATGCATTGTTCTGATATCCAATGAGAAAAGTCGTGGTAAACATTTTAAAGCAATAAGAAATGAAAGAATTGTATCTGACTGAATATCTTCAATAACAAGTGATTGAAGACGATTCAATGAAGAATCGATAATAAACGATGTTAATAATTGATCAATATGGGCTGGTATTTGAAAATTAATGGAATATATTTGATGTTTAATTTGTTGACAAATAAACATAAATCTTTCTGTCGAACTTATATAAATGAGTTCAATTTTATATCGAACAGGTGAAGATGTAAGAAGTTGCTGAAAACGATAATTAATATTTGAAAATGCTTCATATATGTCAATACCATCAAGATAATCGAATATTTCATGGAATAATTCATTCGATAAATTTTCAATAGAAGAAACTCTTAATTCATCCAACAACTCATCTATATGATAATAGAAAAAAGTGTATATTTTACTAGTGAAATAACTTTACTTCGTAATTTCTTTGTATTTTCTTCAGATAATTGATTAAAACTTAATTGTCGTTTCATATGGTCCATGTTTAAATGATATAAAGAAAAAAGAATTCGAATATATATAGTGATTTTGTTGTTCTTTCCTACATAAATAGAATATATATATTCGATGAATCATCGATTATTCATCTACTGTTTCGGAATGCACCGAACTTGTTATATTTGGTATAAGCGATTAAGAATTTTCAATAGGAAGGACACAAATGTTTTTGAGCGAATTAAACTTGTAAGATTCTATAAAACTCGTCTGCGTCGATAATCAACTATTTATATGATTATAGGTATGATAAGTCAAACATATGTCATTCAATTATTAATGAACGCATGATTCTAATTAGAAAACTTTCAAATACATAAATAAAACGCACTGAAATTGAAATGTAAAACACAGAATATCAAAAAACTTGTATACACATAATTATTAAGAGCGAACTTTTAATAAAACTCAAAATATTGAGAGTAAGTAATATATCAGAATATAGACATAGATTTACGAACTAAAATAGAAAAAGAAGTTTAGTTTTGCTTAGTGATGGTCATGGTCAGATAACGGTCACCCTTGCAAGTTGTGAGACACCTTAGTTATGACTCCCATTTTTCTCTCATCATAAATATAAAATAAATTTGTATAATTTTAGATCTTGGCACATTGTATTTTTCCCTTGAAAGATATTCACCAATTTCCATGTGCAATCATTGTGAGAATAAAACTTGATTGCTTGAACGATGGAACTACTCGCAAATTAGGGAAAAGATATATTTTTATCACGATAGTTAAAAAATTTCAAATTCTCAAAATTTCGACTTTGAAAGGGTGTGGGTGTGGGTGTGAGTATATAGGTGTAGGTGGGTGTCATTAAGTATGTCGTGGAGGCTCCGCAGATCAGCATCCGTCACACCCGAACACCCTGAAAGATAATTCATGTCGTTGCATATTATATGTAGTTAAGTGTTCGCAATCATCAAATGTTGTAAATGCGGAAGCTGTTGATTCTTCTTCCTTCGTTTATATTAATACCCATACCCTGTGCAATGACAGTCAAAGACAATTGAAATACTCCAACAACAACTATCATGGCAAAAGATTAAGGAAATTAATGTAAAAGAACTTTGGTAAATTTTTGATGTTATTTTCCTATGAAATTTTAATGCTCTGTTGTTTCTAACTAGCGATGCAGAAGTAAAATTAATACTAAGATTATTGAGAATCTCTATTCGGCAGGGTCTTTGATTTCACAAAATTATTGGTAGGATATCATCTATTTTTGTATTGACAAAAAACCACTTTCAAGCCTTCAGTCACCCTTGGTGACGTTAGTTGCTCTTTAAAATCAGACAATCGATGAAATAACACATTGTATAATATTCGCACCAGGAAGAAAGTTTATGAAGTCGATAATAGGAATTTTGCTGAAAATTATTATTCGTGGACGTTTTAGTACAACATTTCGAGACAAATAAACCAAGAACTCTCGCAAGTCTTTCACCCTGATGTAGTCGCCACTTCAAAGTTTTCTGCGATGGTAAACTGATCATGTGCTCGAATGAATATCAAAGATTATCCACACACTGTTTAAAAAAGAAACCTGCTGTTAGAATTTTGAAAATAGAACATTGCAATTAGTTTCTTATGATTTCGACTTCACAATTCTCATAACTAAACATATTTTACTGCCAAAACGCTAATATAACGCGCAAGATTTTCTAGGATAATAATAAATTACATAGAATCTTTTGGTATTTTTGACACACCATTTCCGTGAGAGACATTTTCATATTATTACACTTCTATATTAAGATGTAAAACTACTGTTAGTGTAAAGTCATATTGTTTTAGATGAATGTATTGTTTCTCAAAAAACAAAACAGGATTAAATAAAACATGAGCAGCTATATGATTCATTTAGATCTTTTTTTTATGCGTAAGTTTTACGATTTACTGCATCGTCTCCAAGATGTAAGACGTATCATTACATTTAAGTCAAATAAATTGATTCTCTTACGATTATAAATCAAAAATTAAATCTATTCTTTTCGATATCATACCAATATACATCTAGCACAATTACTCATATAGAATGACTTTTTTCTTTTCCTTCACTTCAAAATACTAAGAAAAAAATGAAAACCGTTTGTTAATATACATCTGTTAACAAAGATGTTTCTTTTTATTGTTCCCATTGAATTATCAGACTAAAATTCTGTTTAAAATTACTCATAGATTGCGATTAACCATTGAAATAAAAACACATGGAATCCTTTTTTATGCCATAAATTTCGATGATTCACTGAGAAAAACATCATCAAGAATAATATTAAGTAATTCATGTTCTATGAATAGAAAGCACTTTTATATTTTCGAGAATATTTTTAATCGTAAATTTATCGCAAGCATTTATGGATGAAGAATATACAATGAAGTTACTATCAAAATCAGGTTCAAATCATTCACAACGAAGTTCAACAAATTTGATAGATGAGTATGAAATGTCTGAAAATTCAAAATATCGTTAACAGACGAATAAAATGGAATATCCTCTGGTTGGTTTACCTGATAAACTCAAATTATGGTTGTGGGTGTGGGTATGAATATGAAGCAAGACAAGCCTCGCGCCCACACCCACACCCTGATGATAGTAAAATAGGTTTAAATGAAAATGAGGAGGAGGTACAAGAACGTTTAAAATTAAAAAGAAAACTACAACGAAATCGAACTTCATTTACACAAGAACAAATCGATGCTTTAGAACAAGGTATTTTGAAAATAACAAAAACAAATTTTATTATTTTAAATTTAATTTTAGCGTTCAATAGTTGGCACTATCCAGATGTATATGTACGTGAAAAATTGGCGACTAAGATTAGTCTACGGGAAGCTGGAATACAAGTAAAATTGAAATTTTTGTTTTTTTTGTTGATCGAAATGAAGAATTTAAGGTATGGTTTTCGAATCGTCGGGCAAAATATCGTCGCGAAGATAAAGTGAAAGACTGACGACAACATCAACAACAATTGATGAACGAGATGGGTGAAAATATGCGACCATCAGGTGCAACGCCACCGCCGTCATCAGTTTATCCTCAAATGTTTCCATTGAATAATCATTCGATCAATAACGATCCACATCATCATCATCATCATCATCATGCATATGGACCGTTTAGTTCAGGATTTAGCGCGCTGTTGCGTGTAGCTCAATCAGTTATCCAACATTTTTCCCAAGTAATTTTTCTTAGCCTAATTGAATTTTATACCCTAGAGGAATTTTATTTTTAGCTTCAACACGTGGTTATGATGGACTTAGTCCATTTAGCACACCTTATAATCGTTATTGTTCAACGTATCCAACAGGCATTCAAACTAGTCTATCTGCAGGTAGGTGAAAAAAAATTTATTTAACAGAAATTCTTTTATTTTTTCATTTTCAAAAGATCATATGAAAAATATGTCTTCAATCTCAACCTATGGTGGTGCTCCGCATATTTGGTATCCACAAATATTACCGTAGAAAAGAAAAGGTATGTGTTGTCGTGTCAAGAGAGATGCTTGTGAATTATTCTTTGATTGCCAGGTGATGATTTGTTAGATAAATAGAGTTCGGAGGAGGTGCGAATAATGGAAAACACTGTGATTTTATTTTTAGATTCGAATCGACGCGTTTCAACTTATGTGAACATTGATTTGTGTATTATATTGATTGTTTTTTTTTCTTGTTTTTCTGCATTGTCTTCTATTGTTCATCGTCGTCTCTCTCTTTCTCTTTTTTTAAATATTTTCAATGAAATACATATGTGAGCTGCGCCTTGATTATATAAATATGCATAAAGCAATAACGAATAGGCGTATTTTGCGGGGGTGGGTGTGGATATTCTCTTCAATGACACCGACACCCACACCCACACCCTCAAGATAGAATGGATGTGCGCTGGAAAAGTCTTTCAAGTCACAGTGTACTTTACCAATGTTGTTGTAGATCCATGCCAGGCAAAAATGATCAGGAATTGCCTCTTCGAAGATTTGAAGTGACTTTTGATAGAATAACAGTGCTTTGGAATAGTCATTCATTCTGGTATGCACACAACCTATGTTATTCTAGGTAGTAGCCAACAATGGATGATTGTGAGGGAGCAATTTTTCTTGAATCTCAAGTGCTTTTTGATAAAGCTGAAGTGCCTCATCGTTATTGCCGTAATTATGCTTGATATATCCGAGCTGGTTGTACAGAAAATAAAGATGTTCCTCATCGTTCTGAGAAACCGAATCGAGTAGGATTTGATATATCTTTTCAGCTTCATTTAATTTTTCTAGTTTGATCATTAATTGACCCAAGCGGTGCCATGCTGAAGGTCCGGAAGTCTCCTGTCTTATCCATTCTGTTATAACCTCGAGTTGTTTATCATTACCAGTCGTCAATATGAGTTGTACGTGCCATAGTCGATTCTCAATTTCGATCATTTCACCGATTTGAAAAATTGCATGCGTAGAAAGTAAAATTTCTTTTTCTTGATCAAAAAAGTAGCTCACATTAGTCAATAACGCAAATGGATTAGATGAGAAAGAAGTATCAATTTCTATTTTAAAGAGAATTCCTGTTGTGTTCGGTTCAAGATTCGAGCAAAAAACATTGGCTACTTCTGGATCGACACTGGTCGACATAAAGCTGTTCAACGATAAGAGGCCACCTTTACTGTTGCTGAGTTTCTGAAATTCACTATTAGATATCGTCTGACCTCGATACACAGTCAATGGAACTCGAGTATTCGATTGTTGTCTGTGTAGTTCCTGGATTTGCTGATGAACAGCAAGTAGAAAGAAACCCATCTTGATAATTACCTCTGTGTTCATGGTTCGCAGAGCTCGATTAATCATTGAATAGATGAAGCAGTCTCGAGTATACCACCAAATCGGTGTGTGTCGATGATAATCCTGTTCGAACTCATCGACTATTTTTTTTAATACAGACGCGTTGTCGTAGTATTGCTCACGCCAGAACTGCACCAACTCCTTCTCTGCATGCTCGTCGGATGCCATCTCAAGAAGAATTTCTTTCAGAATCTGGGAGTACATAAACAATGGCTCAACTTCATTTAAATTTGGTTTCGAAAGATCATCAACAGACACGATGCTGATTGGAATTGTATTGTGATCACATTGCTTCACATTATCTTTCAGTAAGCTACAGATTTGTTCAGCTTGAGTGAAAATTCCATTGACTTTTGTCCACTCTTTAGTCCATGTCTGCTGTTCGTCATTGTCATTACAAAACACGAAAATAGAATACAATGAGGTAACTCATGAATAAGTGGAACAAGCTGTTTTCCAAAAGAATTTTCCACGAAAAGAAAGACATTTTCGTCTGTGACATCAGTGAGGTAGTCAACGCAATCATCAGGAAGAGTAAATACTTTGATCCAACTCACGATGCTACGAAGTCGAGCGATGGAATCGGGAAATTTTACATTGACCTCATCAATATCGGGGTCTAACCAAATGATAATGAAATTTTGAACAATACGAGATTTTGAACGGCATCTTTCATTTGCTTGTATCTCTGGATTGATATATGATTTTTTATTTGCATTAGTACTATTGAAGTCGTTTAACATTTTTTCGATCTTTTGATTGACTTTTATTTGCTTTTCATTCACTGCTCGTTTGAAATTGTCGATAAAGAAATGACGCAATGCGAGAGGCTTTTACTAACAAGTGCGCCTCTTCACTTTCTTTTATCTAGACTAATAACGAATAGTATGCATTTTTCATTTCTTTTTCACCAGTACCCATACCAAATGGCGTGCAATATTGCTTTTTATTATCTTCAGGCGAAGAAGGTGGTATGATCACCTTGTGGTTAAATAGCAATTACTCCACCTGTAGTTGATTACATAGTGTTTTTTTTTTCTATATAGGCACAGCCTCATTTAACAGAAATTAAAAATTAATTATAATGATGCAGAGAAAAACAACACTAAATCAACCTGTTTAATTGTATAGAATGACGGGTCTCATATTATGACACTTACCTGTTTTCCAGTTAGACATTTGATTCTTTCAGTGTTCAACAATCTGGTTATATATCGCATCATTCTAAAGAAATTCTCAAGATCAGACCTGCGTTAATTGAATTGTGAGAAAAACAAAGTTTTCTGAGAAGACTAGCATTCAGAAATTTTCGAACTTTTCATTTTCTGACCGAACGATTTCGTCGAAAACTATTAAAATATATGTTGTTCAACATTAGAGTTCATGTTCGACATTTTGAAAAACAGAAGATTAATTTAATATAGAATCATACTTTTTAAAATCTGTTTTTTTAGCTTCAATAACTAATTAGATTTCAAAGATGAAAAATACAAATAAGGGTGTGCGAGTATTCGTTGATCACCCATGTAAAAAAATCAGATTTTAATCGATTATTTTTTTATTACTAATTGATTATAATGGCACTATTCTAATCATTGTTTTCATTAAAAATCTGATTAAAATCCGATTATAATAGTGCCATTATAATTGATTTTTAATAAAAATAATAATCGATTAACTCTCGAGAAATCTGTTGCCAATTCTCTTCTCTTAATTCGATTTCAATTGACTCAAATCAATCCTAATCTATTATTGATTGAAGAATCCACTTTAATTCATTACCACCCGTGATCTGACTACAATCGATTTTTACTATTGCTGCGGTTTTTAGCATATTCCTACTTGTTAATCGATTTTTATTGATTTTTATCCGTTAAATGATTTTAATCATTATTATCGAAGATCAGCGTTTTTTTCGATATTCGAACGCGAAACCTTCGATTTTTCGTTTTAAAAAACCGTGTAGTTACCACTAAGCCACATGATACTCAGATATAGTAGAGTTGGAACTCCTATATAAATTGCTTCAACTAGAGATTGTGCAATTACAGCAAGAATCAATTAAAATCCATTAAAATGAAAGTAATCGATTAAAATGAAAACCAAACCGATTATTCAACGAAATCATCATTCTATCCGTTATTATAGGAAAAAGACTACTAAAATATATCGTTCACGAAACGAATCGTTTTTTTGATGGTTGTGAACATGATTGTATTTGCTTCTTTGGTATATTACAAATAAATAATAGAATGCATGGGAAGAATATGCACTTGATCCCGGAATGAACTACTCAGTTATTTTGAAACCCGCTGATTTAGTAGTCACGGTCTCATTTTAACGTCTAACATACGCGCTATTTATCTTGAGAAAACGGTAAAAAATGAAGTTTATTTTGTTAAAAATAAGTATTTTTAATGACTTTGTCTTGCTGTCGATGTGAAAAAATTTAGAGGAATAATCAGTATCAAATCGATTATAACCCATTAGATTTCTAATGGATTTTTATAAATTTCGTTCGAAAATAATCAATTTTAATCATTTCGAGTAAAATCATCCATTATAATGTATTAAAATAAAATAATCGACTGTGATCGATTAGATTTCTAAGGGTGTGGGTCCAACTGTGGCGGAATTTTATCCACACCCACACATCCTCGCGCATTGTAAAAATCCTGAGAAATTCAATGGTAGTTATATCAAGACAACAGAACGACATGATATTCAAAAGTCATTAGCGAACTCGAATGCATCTGTAGCTGGATACTGTAATTATTTTCATCCTTGGAAAAAATTATCAATCCTTTTGCACCGCCAATACAAGAGTGAGTCCGTACCTGAGCACTAATATTCAATCAATTTACTTTATCTCAAATACAAAAATATGTTATCCGATCGAGGACATTTGATAAAATTTGTCAACATCGTCGAACCTTCATTTAAAAGATAAGTTTTGATCTGTTTTGTTATGAATGGGATCGAGCTGTTCACTTAAGATAAAACGTTTGAATTGAACTGAATACATAATGATTAGCAACAATTCACAAACATTGACATCACTGAATCAACGTTCTCGCATAGCAAGAGAATGAAATAGGTCACAGCGACACTACCCCTGATGCTGAATCGATCTAGAACATCAAAAGAGCAAAACAACCAATACAAATACATACATTAAAAATTCAGAAAGCAACATAATCAAAATACTTCTTGTTGCAGCAAATACTTACGAGATTAACTGAATATGAATCTGTTGCACATATTGAATCAAGTTCAATATACTTCAGAAATTCGATCCATTCAACCTAATATGATGATAATGTTCGCGATCTTCAAACATTGTAGAATGGAGTTGACAGATATGGATTCGCCACAGTCAAGTACGATTCGAATTTAATTATGAATGCTAACATATCTTTACCAATTCAAATGCAGTATAACCAACGGCGAATCGAAAACATCACTTCGGACGTGTGAGAAAGCAGACTTGTGTTAATTTTTTTTCCTTTTTTCTCTTTTAATTAAGCATGTTCTTTGCTATTTTCTTCTCGTTTTTTGTGATAATTCATATATTTTCAGCTATGCTATACTATCTTTTTTATACTTTCGATATAATTTATCTTTCGGGGGTGTGGTTATGGGTTTGGAGGTAGGTGTGTGGAGAGAAAGACACTGACACCCGTTCCCACGCCCACACACCCGCACCCTTCAATAGATACAGCGCGAACGATTATCCTTCTACCAGTGAGATCTTTATGTTATCATTAAATTGCGTCCTGCTCGCAAATTAAAAATACTAAAACGTAAAATATTAGTTGCAGTCAAACGTGAATCGGTTCTCGCTAAAATATCGCTTAGAAAAAAGGATATTTTCATTCAGCACTAATCTTGTAGAAACTTACACAATTTTTCTAGTAGTTTTTCAAGAAATCAGTGAGAACTTACTGTTCTAGAAACCAAGGAATTAGTTGAAATGGGTAGACAGAATATCATATATGGATTTTTCGTTGAGAAAAATAGTGTGACATGAGCAATAGAAACATTTCATAATCAAAATAATCTATTGTATTTTAGCCTGAAATCAAAATTTTGCGGAATGAACGAGTCAACTCAAACAATCGAGTCAATATAATCCGATCTTCGAACTCGAATTATGACATTGATCTATCCGATTCTGTTCTACCTATCCAATTTTATTTTCTAAACAAAATTAATTCTTATTTCAGATAATTGCTTTCTTGTCTATCTTTTTCTTTATTGCACTGTTGCTTATTTAATCAGACCATTGTTCAAGTCCGAACAACTTTCGTCCCAAAAAACTCAGATCTGTCTCGGGACTGATATTGACAGCTCGAAGCTTAGTCAATATTCCATTTCGTCGATTTTCGGCTCGTTTTTCAGTCATAGCAGGATGCTCAGCAGGAAACATTTTAAAGAATTGGGCGTAACGAGGACGCAGACTGTTATTCGCTCTTGACCCGTGCATTGTACGTTGATCCCATAGAATGGCTGAGCCAGCACGACTAGATATATGACAAGCAGCTGCATAAAGCTCTGGGACTACACTCTCCTTAAAGAGATTAAAGGTTGAACATAAGCCATACTGTGAAAGAAGATTTTCATGCTCAATCGTCCATTGTGGTAGATATTTATGAAAACCCGGAACAAGCCAAAAGCCACCATCTTCTTCGAGATTATCAGTGAGATTAACTAGACCTTGTACATGTCGTTCGCCGATTGCACTACAACCTGGTTCATTGTTTTCTGTGATCCAATCATTATCGCGCTTATAGCTTAATCTGCTGAGAACACTGATTTGATAGGAATTATCGGTATCTAGAATATTAAAAAAAAGATCATAAACTGTACACGAGAAAATAATGTCGACCTTGGAGATATATCCATGGATTCATATCTAAATGAAGATTCGTCATTGTTCCTCGTTCTGAATGCATCTGAGCCGGTCGAAATAATGCATAGCGATCGTGATTAGTCAAGAGCTTTCTTGTTCCGAGAACAGCTGCGAAAGCAGTATGCAAAGCGGGTGTTTGCCGATTAAGTATGATTTGACGAGTCCAGAGACTAGCATTACCAACGAGCCCTACTTGTTCATGACCTGTCCTACGCCACCGCCTCAATAAATGGAAAGAAGGATGAATAAGTAAAGGAAGATAACAATGAATAATATTTACTGAGCATCCCAGAGATTTTCATCGTTTCGAATAGATTGTTCGGCAAAAGACTCGACTACATTCCAAATATCCGAGATCGTTTCTGCACACTGCTCGGGTGTGAATACATTTGCAATGACTACGAAACCATATTGATCGAAAAATGCGCATGCATCATCAGCTTCCGGACAGTCGTAACTAGAAAGATTGAAACTCTTCACAAAACCTTCTGAATCCCTTGGAACAGTAGGTGGTTGAAACTTCTCAGTAGCGGTTGCCATGATAATGTAAGATATTGTATTTATGACAGTTCTACAAAAAAGAACAAACTGGTTTACTGAAATAATGATGATAACTGGGATGATATATAATAGGAAAGTATGACTCTTGCAGCACCAGTGCAAACTTTCACAATAAGACGTAGTATATGGGAATATTATGAAGGACAGAAAAACAAAAACAAAGCACTCATGATGACGTATTGAAGTGGAGAAAAACGCATTACTTGAGTTGTTTCTAGAGTACGTAAGAAAGAATTATTATACAAAAATATATCAGTCAGCATCGTTGTTTGCATTGTGACTAATGGGGAAATGGAAATGATTTATTTATGAATTTTTGAAGGATGATTGAGCTTCCCTTGTTATGCATTCACTGTTTAATTTGTGAAAAGCTTAACCAACAGATGTGACGAAGTCTTAAATTCAGATACATGAACTTCACCGATTCTGTCGATGGAAAATTTGCATGATTCAAAAAATAGTCAGAGACATGTAAAGAAATACTATTGATTGAAGAGTCCACCTATCATAAAACTCAAACATAAAAGTAAATATTGTAGAGAAGAACGATATAAACATGGCTGCCCTTGGTTATGACATAACAAACGAAATTGTCAGATCAAAAACTGAAACAGATTTTTTTCTGTCGAAGGGTGGGTGTGGGCGTGGATGGGTGGCCCGAAAGCTGGTTTCTATCAACACCCACACCCACCCTTTTATTTGTGGGTTTAAATAAAATTAAAGCATAAATGAAATACTAACTTGCTCCTCTAGTTAAACATGTATTTAGGATTTTTATTCGAGTAAAAGTCATCTCATTCGGCTCTTTATCATTTCAGCATAATTGCTCGCCATTTTATTTTCTGTTTAGTCATGATTCAAAGTGAAAATGTCGACTTGAGAAAAATTTAAAGCGTCATAACAATTGTTGTTAATGGAAATGATGAACACCTTACTGATTAGAGAAAAATGTTTCTTTCAGTTTTTGTCTCGATAAAGATTTCAGTCTTAGTAAGCATGTTCATCTTCTTCTTCTTCTAGAACATGTGCACAACAGCCCTTTTCTCTTCAATTTCCTATCGACAAATAATATCTATAATTGATAAGAATAGAAGACATGCAACAAAAGAAGTAAAATATTTTTTCGATATGGTTGTTGATTTCATTTGCACAGCGATTACTAAAGCTTTTCAAAGGATTTTAGAAATGGATTACTTCAAACAGCATTATAGATTTCCAGACATTTGTTTATGAATATATAATTATCAGATATAAATGCCGATGAATAATTCTACATATTACTGAATTAAAGCGAAGCAAAAGAAGGTTATTGAGAAAGAAGGCTACGGATGAGCTGAAACGTGTGAGATATTATGGGGACACCCCTCCTTCTAACAATAATAAAAAACGATAAGGCAATATCAACCATAAAACAGCATACTTGTCTGTGCTTTATTACCTTTCTATTGTTATTTGCAATTAAAATATAAGTGGGTAAAACAAGAAAAAGAACTCAGCTAAATACAGCACAATAAGTTTATGAAAACATATCCCGTTGGCCAGATGTACGAAAATGGGATGAATCGGTGATTATTGAACAATTTAAACTTTTAAAAGATCAATCGACAAAAAAATCGGCTCTTGAGTTATGCAGAAATGCTCATGGTTGTGGTTTTTTCCACGAATTATATGAAACTGGGCATTTTTTATTACGAAGGGGCTTTTCAAGCTCATTTGACTCTACTGCGAGCTATCGCAGCATTGGTCCCTCGTTCAAGTTTTCTGCATATATTTCCAAAATATTGTCCTGGATGTGCTGTGTTGGAAATTTTATCTATT
Source organism: Rotaria socialis (assembly GCA_905331475.1). Taxonomy (NCBI): domain Eukaryota; kingdom Metazoa; phylum Rotifera; class Eurotatoria; order Philodinida; family Philodinidae; genus Rotaria; species Rotaria socialis. The sequence goes on from CAJNYU010000176.1 coordinate 42,515, forward strand.
TTATGTATACATCCGATATTAGAAAATGATGTGAATGCTTTGCTTGGGGAATTGTTATTGGATACACATGGTGATATTTTAAATCGTAATGATATTCGTCAAATTGCCATAATGATACGGCAAGCATACAAAGGTTATCAAGGTACATATATGGGTTGTTGTACAGCTTATGACTGGAAAAGTCAAGGATACAAAACAGCATATACGATTGGAGTATTATTTTCATCCGATCAATTCTGCGAATTAAGGGCGTGGGTGTGGGTGTGGGTGAGTGTGAGCATCGACATGCATGAAGAATAAACCCACACCCGCACCCTGTCTGTATTCGTCACATGCCCACGATCCCACTAAGCGTTTTTCGATTTAAAATTAGGCTCAGAGGCTGAGAATAAGTGTTTAATTTGAATTGCGGCTCATGTGTTCCATACAAGAAGAACAAGAAGAATTTATCATGGGAACTAGAGGGTGAGGGTGTGGGTGTGGGTGAGGGTGTGGGTGTGGGTGTGGGTGTGGGTGTACATGATGAGTAGACTCGCACCAGCAGCCGCACCCATCCACACCTATACCCTAGCTGAATGCTCGTTTGTCGATTATTCAGCATAGTGGCTGTTGAGCAAGCATAATGCCAAATCGTCAATTGAGTCTTTCGAAAGCATTGAGAAGATCATGCGGAGCGAGATATTCGAAAATATGGTGAAAATTTTCGACTGGTAAATCTTGAAAATGATATTGACGTTCATTCATGATCAACTTTCTAGCGCACCGATTTATATCAATAGACTGATGATATATTAATTTTGACCGTGAATTGCTGGTTGACATGATTCACAATAGTTATCTAAATAGAGAAACAAAGCTGCCGTTCAAGATAGTCGAATCAATGATTCTTGTCCGACAATTACCAATAAATATTCATTGTGGAAAATAAGATTCAGTCGACGTTCTTTTTGCTAGATTTTAACATAGATAAATGAATATTATATCTCTTTATATTTTTTTTTTCATTGGTTGAATGATAAAAAAATAAGTGAGTGACATTTTCAGCTCGACTAATTCTATCAAAACAAGCGAAAAGGATTTGCTGATGAAATTTCGAGAATCTTGCTGATTTCAAAAGATCTGAGCGCTATTAGTTTAAATCAACTCGTGATTTGTTGCAGATCCAGTTCGTTGACATACCTCAATGGTCGATATTGGACGTAGTTCACTTGTGAGACAGAGTAGGGAAACTTCGCTCGTATTCAAGATTAAACTGAATATGATCTTTCTTTTAAATTAAAACCTAATCATATAAGTAAGCTTGATATATCGTTACCATTCTGTTTATGTGTGAGTGTGCGGGAGTGGATCAATCGAGTATCCACATTTATACATCCACACCCTTCTTACTAGATTTATTTAAGCAATGCTATTCACTAAAGCAAAACAAATTACTGATACAATCACTTATTGATCGATGTAAGAAATATTTTTTATGGCAAAGGATCTTCGTTTAAATTCTACTTCGAAAAAGATGATATCAAGTAAAATATCGTTGATAATTTGGTGCATCTGTCTCGCCTACAGTATCTTCTTAGCATTAAAACAACGGATGTTTAGTCTATGCGATAATATTGATTCAGTGTCGCAATTGAAAAATACGAAATTTCTATCTTTTCTTTTCGAAAATCTTGTGAGATAAATAAGTCAATGCTGTTAGTTGATAGTCAATATCAACCATTGCACGGAACTTTAACTTCATTCTTAGTTACACGGTCTTATGTGTTTTAGTTCTTCTTTCATATTTCACTTTGTGAATGAGTAAAAATGAATTCATTCGTGTGATTTAGCGATTGATTTGTTTATTTCAATGGCAGAAACCTCCCTGATTAATTATTGAAAATATTTTTACAAGCTGTTGTTCAATAATCAAATTTTTCCGAAATGCAAAAGTATTTGTTTGCGTTTTTTGAGCAATGATTCAGCAATTCGATGTACTGCTACTCCCAACGAGATTTTATTTAACAATCGAAATTCGCGCATCAGTGATCAAATGAATGAAAAAAGTCAACTTACGACTTCGAATTCATGGCATTCATTTAGCTCTTTGCTCAATCTAATAATTCTACAATTGATGCCAACCAATGACGAAGACAAATCTTATAACTCCAGACAATGCAGTGCATTGGTTCTTGGAAAAAATGGATATATGAAGGTTTTTTCTAGGACTCGATTTCTAAGTCATATTCGCCAAGAAGCCTATTATTCTATCGTCATCATTTGACGTTATGATAAATATTATGGTCATGCATAGCATGAGTCACATCACCATGACGCATGAATGTGAATAAGTTACATATCAAACATATTGATCAACCTTGTATTGAAGGTGGCTCTTTGAATTTCTTTCTAGATTAGTGAAAAGTGTTTGACAATGCAACAACATAATCATCGTTCATAATTATCTTCTGTTTGATAACCATATAGTTACTCCACAGTCATTGCATGAAACAAAGTCTCATTAAACTAGGTAAGGTTTACATAAGAAATGTATAAACTGAGCTTATTTGTCTACTTTAAGTTTTAATCCTGATCGCAACAACGCAGATAATTTTGGCACGTCCCATTGACAACGACACATTGTCTACAAGTTTTACTTCGTCAGTTGAATCAATAAACGATACAGTCACCATAGATTCTACTTTGACGTCTCAATCAGTTAACGACCCTTCTCAGAAAGAATGAATCGAGAAAATCAGCTGCATCTACTTAAATTTTTCTTGAAATTTCTTAATATTTCTAAAGA
>CAJNYU010000179.1:0-136373 GCA_905331475.1 Rotaria socialis
CCTGGCCGATGTCCAAAAATCCGCTTGAAAGAGCCTGGCCCCAATGGGACCAGCGCCGGCTTTCAAACCGACGAGAACAGATACTACACTTTGATCTTAGCCGAAAAGGCCGAGAAGCGATGCCTATCTTGGAGGATAAGAAAGCACGAAATTGCGACTGCAATGACACATCGCTCACTCCAAGGCTCGCACAGAACAGAAAAAAAACGAAACGCGTAAGGACAGAAGAAATATCGTGCCCCGCATCGCAGCGAGAAAAATTGCTTATTACAACTTACCAAGAGGTAAATGATCTTTACTGATCAAATACATGTTGCGATGACGAAATCGTGCGGGTTGATGGAAACATCGACCTGCCAGAGCAACACTTTTCAATTAAATAAAAAGAAAAAAAGACAATAGATGTCGTTAAATATTATAAAAAATGATTTTCTCTTTACGAATAGAAATGAATTGTTTAATCGATTAAAAGTATTTTATTTGTAAAAATATAATTCAGATCTAGTCAAATCAAAATGACGTACAAAAAATAGTATTCAATTTTCATTTTGTCTTCTTAGTCAACAAAAAGAAAACAATGATTTATTCTTGAAATAATTAAGCATAGACCATTCATAAAAGTAATAGAATTACATTTTTTCAACTGCTCGGCTGCATACATTTTGTATCAAACATATTCTGCTTATTCATTTTGGAAGAAAAAGGGTATACATCAATTAAAACTTATAAAGTGTTAATGATAGAAACAATCTCGATATTCATAAACAGCTGCTAATTTCTTTTTTTAACAAGACAATTGTCGGTATTTTTATTGAAAATGATCTCACTGATTTACTAGTTACAATTGAATAATGTTGAACCAAATAAGATCATATTTTGATAGGTCGAAGTGTATTGTGTGTGATCGGCACAATTGTTTTAAGCTGACTCTTATAAAAAAAATGTTTTTTTTTTAGGATGGCAACGATGAAGTACCGATTTCGATAGTTGTTAGATATCATTCTGATTTAAATCGAGTAATATACGAATTCATTGATGGTGGCTGTTACAAGTTATTTCCCTGAACAAAATACAATATGAATAGCGTGAAATCATAAATTGACGTATGGAAATAAATTGTAATATCTTATTTTTATTAGAAAAAACTGTTTTTCTATCTTGTGAAAATACTACACAACGACTGTTAGACATTCATGCTAAAAATGAAGTTACATGGTTTTTTTCTACTGTTGATATGAAGTAAACAAACAAAAAATGTCTTTGAAAATGAGGTTAAAAATCATCAAAAGATTTCGCTTCAAAAATAATTTTTGTTGCAATGAAATCTGTTCCTATTTGCTGCATATTAATGTCGAATTCATTTTCGATATATTATAGAGCTAAAAAGAAGAAACATAATGTAATTTTATTTTTAGCCTTTTTCTTTTCTTTCCAGTGAGAAAGAATTATAAAAAAAACAAAGAAAGAAAATTTCTTTTTTGTTCATTTATTTCAAAGTATAGAAAAGGAAACGAACAAAAAAAAAGAAAAATTCACAAGTCTTTTTCGATAGAAAATCGTTGAACACGCTGGCCACCAAAATCGGCGACATAGAGATTACCATGTCGATCGAAAGACAAACCAATCGGGATGTTGAACTGATTTGCTGCTGTTCCTCCACCATTTCCACCCATAATTACAGTGCCTTGTTTCATGTCTCCTTGAGTTCAACGCATTACCTGATGATTGAACGAGTCTACTACATAGAGTGTACCCAACGTGTCGGTGAAGAGTGCATTAGGACGATCCATTTGCGTAAGAGCACTTCCTTTACCTTTACCTCCAGCGACTAGGATGCCTTCTTTTGCACCTTTATTCCATTTCATTACACGATCATTCGAGTAGTCTGACGCGTAGACAGTCTGTTGTCGATCGACAAAGAGATATCTCGGCGAGTTGAGTTGATTGAGTCCACCCTAGGACATGTACTGAACAAAGGGTACCCGAAAAAGTACCCTGCTACTAGTATGTCTTAGGAACTTTATGGTACTGGAGTACTTAAAAGTACTTTTAGGTACCTTTTAGGTATTCAGGTAGGTACACTGCTGGAAAACAACTAGTAAATGAGTACTTGAAGGTACTGATCAAGTACTCAACTGGATACTAGTGCACAGTATGCTTAGGTACCCTGTTACCAAAATTGCAGTACGTTGATGGTCGAACCTAATCTTCGAATTTTTTCATTTTTTTTTCTCAAAACAATTTATTAAATTTTTTTCAATATTATTTAATTTTATGCTTCCAATCGTGAAAACTCTAGCAGGTCAAATTTCGGGATTTGACCGGGCTTGAGTTGGTCGAATCTCCATCCGACTACTTCAGGGTAGTCCGATCTTAATTTACGATTAAGATCGGCATGTTCTCCACTAATAAATAGTCAAGAAATAATCTAGAAAAAAAATATGAAAAAAGTTTATTTTCTGATGGCTCACCGAGTTGTTTATAAGGAGCTGTTCACGCAAAAGAAAACGGTGAATGAACAGACGCCACACAGAACGCGATAAATCTAGGGTACCCTGTAGAGCTTTCCTCAGTAAAATTACAGGTGCGGGTACTCATACAAGTACTGCTTCAGCGAAACATACTGCTATGGGTACCCAATGCAGTACCTACAACAGTCTGGTTACTGAGAATTTTCTAAGTACACCTAATAGGTACCTTGGTGTGGCTTTCTTAGTATGTGGGTACCCTGAACCCATTACATTCCCTAGGGCAGTACCTTGGCCATTTCCACCAGCTATGAGAGTACCATTCTTCTCACCTAATTGATATCGTCTTACTTCATGTGTTAAGACGCCAGCAACGTAGAGATATCTCTGTTCATCCATTGCTAATCCCCAACATACGATGCTATCGATGAGTATTTCACCTTGCGTTGTACCACTACGACGAGACCATCGTACAACTCGTCGATTCCCTGCATCACAAATAATGAGACTATCCGTCTCTTTGTCAATTAATACATCAGTTGGACCATACAATTGATGTAATCCATTTCCTTCGCCTTTACCACCAGCAACAACTTGTCCATTCGGTGTATCACCGTTCTTCCATTGCATGATACGATGATTCCCGTAGTCAGCAATAACCACTGTTTGATCATCATCAACGAAGAGACCATAGGGGCCTGAGAATTGATTAGTGGCATCACCCTTCCCGTGACCTCCAGCAATAGTCACTCCGTTCTGTGTCCATTTGGCATTAGCAGGAATATTAGCTAGAAGAAAAAGTAAAATCAAAGGAGATGTATCTCTCGCTGAAGTGGTATTGTTATTAGAAAACAGGAGCTATGTTCGCAAGTATTTCTAGCTAATTCGATGGGTAATATCTATTAGTAAGACCCACACCCATCATAGCTTAATCGGATCTTGTCGGGCAGGTTGCAATTTTGATGTTACATGGTGATCGGATTCAGTAGGTTATTTTCTGGTTATAACACTACAATAGAACGTATAATGTGTTACTTATTCTCAAATCAAATCAGTAAAAACATTCTTAGCTCGTTCTTCTTCTATATATAGAGATATCCGTCAAAAATAGGAGTTTTCTAATAATCGCAAGGGGGAACAAACTAATTTCTTGATTTTCAGTGATTTCTAGCATTAGAAATCCGTTTGTTCCCCTTGGTCTCTATAGAAAAAATATCACAAATAGTGGAAATTTAATAAATTGGAAAAAGAAACTTTTAAAACAAAAAAAAATAACAGGGAGTACAACTAAATCCCTTTTGCAAAAGAGAAGACATTTCAGTTATATTCAAAAGAACTCAAAACTTTCTATAGAATGAAACTTCTGTTTTGAACTACTTATGTACTTCAATTATGGATTATGGATACTTACATTTGTTATCAGAAATTTAACTGCGCTGCTAAAAAAGTACATACATGTGATAGGCAATTCATTTTATTACATTTTACAGAGACATGAAAGTCACACATAAGCAATCGTTATTTTAGAGCATTATCTCAATGCAACTATACAAATATTTATTCTCGTATGGACGTCCTTAATATTTTTTACAGATTACTATGATTTTTTTAATAACTTTAGATTTGACATGAAGTTATGATTAATCAATTTCGTGTTATATCCATAAAATGCACTGATTATATTTAATTTTTCAAATACAGAAATTAATATAAGACACTTTCATAATAAAGAGATGTAACATATTGAATAACTGACAATTCTCTTTACCATGAATATTGGCTGTCTCAATCGAGAGCTTTTTTCCTTAATTGCACCGAAAAATATCTAGGTTACAACAATTTTACGAGTTTCAATAAAAAAATTTAAAAAAACGACGAAAAATTACTACATCGTGTTTCAGATCAACAACTATCGATTTCTTATGTTATTAAGTTCGGTGTTCCTATTCTGACATTTGGAAATTCGAAAGTTACTACGTAGATAATCTGACTAGGATCATATATTATTTATAAATATATAATTAAGTCACTGCTCCTGAATATACTATTAGATAAAGCAATTTATTGAGATGGAAATAGGTTTTTCTCTCTCATCGTATGTATTAGTTCAATTGTTTTTGAGCACATCCCTTTCTCGTTCACAATCTAAGGATAGATATTGTTTTAAAATTAGAAAATAAACTTTAGCATTTCTATATCAGACCAATCAACCAGCGAAAATGGTATACCTTCAAAATGATAATACGTACCGGTAGAAAACATTGAAATGCTAAACGTTGCATTTATGAGGAAGAGATAAAAACAAGTACATCACTAAATAGTTGAACGAAGAAACGAGAAAAAAACGGGAACAAAATAGTATTAATTAATATTTTTTTGAAGAAGTGCTATCATCATTCATTATGAATTTACAATTTTTGTAGCCAGCCGTAGAAGCAACACGGGAAATAAACTCTTTTAAGCCTATCGAACTTGTAATGAGAATGAATTTATAAAGTTTTTCGAATGAATAAAGTTCTTACTGCTCAGGTTGTGGCGGTACGACGAGAAACGATCGGAAAACACGGGAAATCGCTGGAAGGGGGAAGCAGTATTCCGGTCGTAAAATTCCGGATTTTTTTCCGGTAGATTCCGGTCAACTTTCAGTGCTTCCAGCACGAACAGACAGTAAATCATCGGAAAAAACTCCGAAAATTTTCCGATCGGAATGCTGCTCCCACGTTCCAGCGACTTCCCGTATTTTCCTCCGGAATACGGTGATTTTTCCGCATCTTTCCGACTGGTTCCTACAGTATCCGGTGACCGGAACGATTGACCTTGGTCTCTGGAAAAAGTTCAACATATTTTTAAGTGCTAGATTTTGTAACTGATTATATTCATAAAGAGAAATCAATCATATCAAGGCAGTTAGATTCTATGTAATTATATGATTGTTCCCTCACGAGAGATGCACAGCATAATCATAACAAATGCAGAAACAAAGGAGATCTTGACCATTTCACTCTCTCTCTTGTAGTGGTATTCGAAAGGTGACATAGAATTGTGAAAATAACTCTTGAGAAAACTTTGCTAATCTGCTGGTATGATATGAGAAAGTTTATTAGTAGAAGAATCTATTGGTGATATCATCTAATTTGGATGTATGAGAAAGATTAGAGAAGCTCTTTCTACGGGAATAAGTGAATAGGAAACTGATAGGTTCTTGCCAATGGTCTGTACAAAATTCTACACAAGGGTAAGTAAAGCCGCAACTAGGATATCATGATAGCACAAAAAGAGAAATTTTTCGAGCACATTTCGCAAGAGGAAAGTTAGAAAATGTCAGAGCACATTTAGATTTTTAATTTGACCAGGAAGCTTTCAAGATTTGTCAGAATCACAAAAGACTTCGATTTGCAGAATAGAAGCGTAGTGTTAGAGCTGATCCAATTATTCGCATATGATCCGATTTGATTTGATTCTGGATATGACTACAACATTAAAATTCTTACTAGGAAAATATTCGTTTTACTAGTGAATAAGTTATGATGTAATATAATAGTTTTTGAATATTCTTTTTCTTCGTCTAGATAGAAAATTTTGGAGAAATTATTTATTTTTCATAAGTTTTGACCGAAGGGAATCGAATGGATGCATATCCATGTTGCGAATACCGGATCATTTTTTGCGATAAACCGCCGATTTTCATGCGGTTTTTGTTACATGGGTTAGTTTTTAAACAATTCGTATCTGATTTTCTCGAAAGTAGGAGGGTCCCTGGGGAAAATATAGTTTAAAGGACTTGTCGATATGGATACATATTGTTCAATAAACGCATATATATATAAGGAAACGTGGCAGTATATATTGAAGCCATATCGAAACATCTGTGAGAAGGTATCATTTTCTCGTAAAGTATGCCGTGGATAGAAGTTACTGTCTTATAGTGGTTCTTTCTCAAATAGGAAAAATGAAACAATATTAGCAATTCTGAAAGTAGTGTGAGAACTGAAAGACAAGTGTTGTTCTTGTCAGGCAATTTCCGACAAGATCGAGTTATTTTTTGTTCTTCTATGAAATATCAACGGACTATATTAAAAAGCCGATTTTTACGAATATAGGGTGTGAGTTTGGGTACCGTCACATTTGCGGACACCGATTAGGAGAGCAGATTTACCCACACCCATTAATGGCTAATTTTATCAACGAAAATTTAACTACTAATAGAGTAAGACTGCATAAAAACTAAAGCTATATATATATACAATTGCATATATAACGAACAGAATTGAGAAAAATGAATCAGTGCTAATTAAAAACTTACCGAGTTGTTCGGTTGTGAGTTTAGTTGTAGTTGTAGCTAAAATAATAATACTCATCATGATTTAGTGTCATAACAAACGAATTTGTATGTGATATAGAATTTAGTGTAATCAAGATTTTATTGCAATGATTGAATTTTATGAGCTCAAATAATATAATCTCAAGAAAGATTCTTATGCTCTTCCTTAACATCATCATATCATTATGAGTTCCACAAGTGAAGATGTCCGACGAGAGTAAACATGAATTTAAGAAAATTTCAAGTTCCACTGAAGTCTGTAACTCATATTATATTCTCTTACTTGCTATCGGTGGACAGAATTGTTTATTGGAATTCGGTACTGAATAACAAACAGGAATATCATGACATTGAGGATGATGAACACATATATGATCAGATTGACTGCAACTATTCGTTGAACGGTTGCATGGTGTCAGTTCAGAACACGTCACTGCGTATCGATCAGTACAAATACCAGTGTTAGAAGCGCCAGGTAAATGAAAACAGGCACATGCCGAATTCCGAGAGCATCGATCATATTGAGACATACCATCACATGATTGTGATTTAACTCGAACTATCGATAAACTAAATGAATTACACGAAATCTATTATGAGAACAAGAATCAAACCTGTGAGACTAAAAAAGAAAGATCTTTCGCTGTTAGATAAATAAAAACAGTCACAGATTTTATATTTACCTGAATAAAATGAATATGAAACCATGTATCAGTGTTGAAAACATCGCTGCTGTTAAAATAAGACAAAATAAAGGTGGTAATCATTCTTACACCTAATAAATAGATGATCTTTTTTAGATTCGTTGTTCTGTAGCTCTTGAATGCTTAGAAATTTGATATTGCTCCAACTCTTATCTAAGCATTCAATTTTTGTCCGAAAAAAAGTAATCCGTAAAGAAGAAAATAAATGTAATTAAAGAAACAAGTGATTGTTTTCCGTTGCGATAGGGAAGGGAGTGTGTGTTATTTCTTCGCTTATGTATAAAAAAAAAGGAAAAAGTTATGAACGAATTATTCTGTGTAACTTCAAGGCCAACTGTGTCAATTTTTTCTCCATATTGATACTAAAGTCAGATGACATTTTTGTTCATTATCACTGTAAAAGAAAATTCGATGATATCTACGATAGGACATTGATGTTAATTGAATCGAGTAATTTGATCGTCATCCCTAATTCTTCATATTATAAAGTGAAAATTAAAGTCGAGGCTGAAAAGAAACGATTTTTTAATCTCTTGCAATATTTTCGAATTAGTACACTGATAGTATAGTTTTTATATAGCGAAAATTTGAATAAGAACAAGCAAGATGTTGATTCTGTAGAAGATTATTCGAATGCAGCTGCCAAACAGTTCCTCATGAGTTTTAATCATTTTTATGTCTATTTTCAGTTAAATATTTTTGAATATAGTTCTATGAATTCTTGACAATTCATCTTTAGATTATGTGAAAGTATTTGAAGCATATATTGGTTTTCTCTTATTTCGTTAGCCAAGTTATATTACTCAGATATATGCGAAACTTGATGAAACAAAACAGCGTGAAATAGCTCGATTAAGAGTATCAGCCAGGTAATAATAGCAACGTAAAGTAATAAGAATTGTCTGTAATAGTTCTATTTATGACGAATAGTTACTCGTCGTAAATAGAACTATTACAGACAACATTATTTATGTGGTAAGTTATTAATATACGTCGATTTATTGATATATTTAAAAATCAGTAAATTAGATTAAAGGATCAGTATAAAAATTGATGTGTTATAAGGTCATTTACGTTTTTTTCATGTTTGTTCTTTTGGTCTATATATCGTACAGCTGACAAGTACAACAAATATAAATGTACTTTTAGCTTCTTTCTTTCGCATTCAGCTTAGTATCAGCGAGTAAAAATGATGGAAGTCGTACCAGTTGCTCAATATGAAAGTGATATATCAGACGAAGAGGTTGTGGAAGGAAATGATGAAATAAATGGAAATGAAAGAATTCCAAAAAAGGGATGTGGGTGTAGTGTAGATGAGCAGAAGAGTCACACCCACACCCACACCCTTCTCCCCAGTAGTAACGTAAAAAGTGTGTCCGTGCATATGATTAGGATATTTAAAATTCAAATGATGAACTATATAATATGAACACTGGATTGTGGATACGGCACATAACAAATATTATTTTTAACTAGTGAACTTCAGTCTAAAAACATTGTTCGTAACATAAGAATTAAAGTATGTGACAACAATTGATCTGGATGGTTCATTTAATTAGAGTATCTTAGGATGTTTATTCATTAAAAAGAGGTTCAACAGTAAATAAGAGTCCATACTAAAATCACATATATCACTATAATCTTTAAAAATATAAAATTTAAAATGATTTACTTCATACTTCATTCTTATTCCTTATGTCCACGTTTGACATCGCCAAAGTCGAGGTTAACGGATTCATGAATATTTATACTCAGTTCAGCTTTTCGTTTGATTAAGCTGATATTAAAAACAGAATATGTGTTATACGTCAATCAATATCAATTTTACAGTGTTGCTTCCGTGATTTTTTTCCTTTGAATGCAATACGTCTTGAAAACTACGCCATTTTTATTTGTAACAAATGAGATATCAATTTTTTGTTCAGTTCATGGTCAATTCACAATAGTTCTGGTTGTAGAACATCCGCTCTCGGTCATGTTCCAATGTAGATTGATGTAGATATAGTATAACAAGAACATAATTTTTTATTAATCCTGATTCATTTTAGATGAATTGATAACTAATTTAAATAGTACAATTTTTTATTTTCTCTTCGTTAATCAAATCGTTTATTATTAAAATAATGTCTACGAGTATACAACTTACCTCATCAGAAGAGTTTTGAATCTGCTGCAAATTTTTCAACGATTATCTTTCCAACAGTTTAATACAATTTTTTATATATCCGTTCATGTTTTCTACTAATATCTAGTAGTTACTCTTTCGAAAGCTTTTAAACATTTTTAATATATTATGATATGAATCAGAAAAAAATCTCTTAAGTTAAAATATCAACACATTCTCTATCAATAGAAACATACATCATTTCAATTAGATGGAAATAGTCTTGCTCTTTTTTTCTAAATTATTCTATTTATGCAATCGATGTTTGATCAGTCGCTAAATATAAATAAAATAACTACAGCACAGTCTCTCAGAAAACCTCACATTCTATTTTCTCATGTCGATGAGGTTATATCATATCAAAACTGCATCCTTTTAAATATACACATAAGTATATATAACAGGTGTGATGGCAATGATAAAAGAATCAGTAGTGGCTATAAAACTATATTTTCTCTGATAAGTTGTCACCAAATGTTTCGAGAATTGTTATAAAGACTCTATGGAGATATTATGGAGGAAAGTTTGCTAGAGCGAAAAGACGCAGATAATGTTCAAAAAAAAAAGAAACTTATCAATGGTTTTCTCGACGAATTAGCAGATAAATAACAATAATTTCTATCTATTCTATTGTTTGTCAATTTCTTTCCTGAACATTTTATTTTTGATAAAATTCATCAACAGGTTCTTTGTTCATTTTTTCGTCCTATTATTTACCATTGGAGAGGAATATCTTTTAGTAATTAAAAATATCTATGATTGATTAATCGAGTTTATGTCATTTAATGAACAAAGCGTGACAGACATACACAAAAAAACATACAAGCTTCTTTGAAATTCATGAGCATTGAGTCAAAAAATAAATTACACAATTAATCAATACGATTTAAAATATTGAGTTGAAATGGTCTATTAGTGCCTCTTCTATAAGAGAGCCGTTACAAAAAAATCGATATACGGATCTGGATCAGTAAATCCTTGAATAGAATTGACAAGTTGATAATATTTTTGAGACATATACATTCTATTCATTGATAGGCAATGCTAAGTGAATATTAAAATAAAGTGTATTCCACACTTCGGCCAACTTTACTGGCTTCTTCGTAAAGATGCTTTAAAGTGAATTTATCTCAGAAGATATCAACAAAAGAGTAAATGTTTTAGTATGATGAATCTACAGTTGATTAGTCGAGTAATATATATATATATAACAGTTTTATTTTTATCTAAGTGGGTTTGTAGACCTACTACTTGTTGTCATACTGTAAACTAATCTTATATTATCTTTTTGATATCGTGAAATATGTATATGTAGGCATATTGAAATCCTTGGTTGACATGCGATATTTCTTTTTATCATACCAAATAATAGAATAAGAATATCATGATATCGATCAGTAAATAAATGCCAACGATAAATTATTAAACATGTTATTTATTTCATTTTCAGTTTGACCAAATCATTGGATTTTATATTATCCAACGAATGACCTCGTTCGCTGTACAATTAGTCATTCGTATGTATTTACAAATATGTCAAAATAAATTCTATAATTATATTGACCTTTTAAAGACTTTTGACGATCTTTTTACCCAAACATTCTTTAGAAATCAATTGATCTTTCAAAAAGATAAAACGATATTTGTAGTTGACAACGCACGTTCCAATGTGATATACGATAGAATATAAGTAAATACTATTATATAAACTATGACATATGTGTCTATCTGATTGACTCATCCAGTTCGACGATAACATAATAAATAACAGTTACGATGATCTAACTCTTGTTTTGCTTTCTCTCTCTCTCTCTCTTTGCCTTTTTTTCATATATAGTATAGTCAAACGAATATATCGCATGTAAAAGAGAGATAAAGAAAAAAACGATTCGATCGACCAGACGCTTAGTACGTCATAAAATCACGCACACATCAACGGCAATTAGGTTAAGTGAAGGTTGAGATCAAAAAAGGATCTAGATACCTGTTTTCCTTTCCTTTTCTATTACGTGGACCTTCACAAGAGATTATCGATTTTTTTCTTCGATCACAATACTAAAACACTGCATTCAGGGTAAGTTATAGTTTCTGCACTTCTGCTCATTAGCTTATAGAAATATACGATGTACAGTATTTCGATATTTTGTAGAATTTATTTTTCCGAATTTAACATGAACAACATACATATTGAGAATTTACTAATGAAAATTCATCCGCTTTTTTTGCAAATGTTTCCTATGGCATATCTTTTTCTTGAGAATTCATTTCGGAAGTCCATTTTCTTCAATACGAAACGAACATAATTATGTAAAATAGATGGTCTCGAATTCATCCCAAGTAACTTTTGCGTCTGTTCCCGTCCGTAAGAATTTTCACTGACAATTAAAAGAAAACATTCGTAACAATGCAACTATAAACGAACGTTTTAAGAATAGCAATAGCAAAATGTTGAAATTATCTATTTAGGGTATTAAAGTTATGACAGATAAAAAAATGTCAACGACCATCAATCCAACTGCAGGAACCAATAAGATGGTTGAAAAATATCTACAAGAGGCCGATGATGAAGAAGATAGTGGTACGTACAAGGAGTTTATTTAATATAAGACGATGTGGAAGAAGGAAAACAAGACTTAATTGAAAAAAAACAATAACATTCAATAATGTTTTTCAGTTGAAATATTTTTTGAAGATTATTGTTATGATTAACGTCTTACGCTATTTTCATATAGAGATTCATTCAAGCATTCCTATATATCATAGACACACGAATGGTTTCTATTTTTCCACTTTATCCAGAATAAACCTTTCTTAATGAAACAAAATTATCAATCATTGAACAGGAAAAGAAATGTGGGTAATATGACATCTTGAAACTGATTCCTGTGTTTCTTTCTTCATTGTATTATGACAAAAAAAAGGAAAGAAATGAGCGCACACACCTGACTTCTCCTCATTATATTTTTACGTTTATGGTATCGCTTGACACATGTTCGTATTCTCTTGTAATGCAAAGGGATTCTTCTTTCTATGAATGAAAACCTTTTTCTATTTTTTGACTGTAAAAAAACCCCAAGCAATATAAATATTCTTCTTTTTTCTTCTTTCGATGCACTACAATCATTGTCGTTAGTACTGATTGAGTGTAAAGAAGAAGAGAAAAAAACGAGCATTTGACCATATGCTTTAATAACATACTAATAAATCAAACTTGCAAGTTCTGTTGTTTTTGTTTTGAAACATTACTTATCATCTGGGCTGTTTTTCTTTTGGTTCTCTCCTTATTCTCTATCTACCTGTCGACTTCATCGAGCGAGCGAGAGAGAGAGAGAGAGGAAACAGAAAAAGAGTAGAAAAAATAGACTAAACACAACGAAGCAACAGTAGTAATTGAACTGAACACGTTACATACTGAAGACCCGTGATGATTCTATCTACTATTCATTGTAACACGACAAGTAAAATTATATTTTTTATCGTACTAAAAAATCAACGATAAGCGTATCTGTGAAATCATATAATGGCATCTAAAAAAGATCATAAATTATTAACAACAGCATCCAATTCTATTTCACAGCAATTTACCAATACATTAGAAGGATTTATGATTGAGTGTAAGTGCTTATGATCAGTTTTTATCTTTGAAACGAATTAACTGTGTACTAATATATATTAGGAAAGAGTATATTGACATCGTTTAACAGTTGCTATTTTGAAATATTCAACGTAAAACTGTTAAACGATAATTCTGTTGGCGCACGAATATAAGCTTCATTTCTTTCTTATTACATAAATTACGCGGATCAATTTAGTATTTTTATCATATAAACTCAAGTGCGAAATAAGAAATGACTATGATCATTTATTAGATTCAGAATAATCCGCTAATTTAGAAAAAGTTCAAATGCATTCCCATCTGGAGACTGATTTCGTGCTTGTTTAGCTTATCTTTTATGATTCACTTATTCCCGTCGAGGATTCAGAGATCTACGACTGAATTAAAAAATAAACACATTGGAGAAGTTTGATGTTTTCCTATAAAAAAACGAAGGAAAATATTTAATTTCACATATTCTAGCTGATGAAGAAGAAACAACAGTAAATACGTCAGCTCAAAGTCTTGGTCTTCGTGCTCAAAAGAAACTACTCGGGTAATTTATTTTTCATATAAATCAAAACGAACACAATAATTTTTTATTTTTGTTTTAGTAAAATTTCATCAAAATCAGTGGCTAAAGTTTTCATCGATGAAACAAGCAGTCGCGTACTGGATAATTTACATAAATTAACTCGTGCCTATTCAGATAGTAAAAAAGAATCAGACAAATTACTTAAATCAATAATAAAAACTATTGTTAAATTGGGTATATTATATAAAAATGATTTATTTAATGAATATGAATTGAAATACATGGATGATTTTCGTAATCGTTTTCACTCATTAGCAAAAGCTGTTGTTACATTTTATGAAGTTGATTTTACCTACGATCGTGTCTTTTTGGCACGTATGTGTAAAGAATGTCAAGATTTAGTACATAAAATTATTTCAACACATTTATCACAAAAATCTCATATACGTATCGATTATATTTTTAATACTTTATCAAATTTACAATTTATTGACTATGTTTTTAATTCAAATTCTACATTAAATCGTGCAATTGTTAAAGATATAGTTCAAGATATGAATAGATTAATGGACAGTGGACTTCTTTAATATAAATACAGACATTTAAATGTCTATGCACGCTTCACCACTTTTATCAATTGTCAATGCTTGACTCTACTGTTTATAACCGTTTTTATTTCTGCATTCGCTTTCCTTTTTATTATTCATCTTTTTTTTCTCACTAAAAAATATTGATGTTGATTATAATTACTTTATTTTTGAAATAAGAGTTATTACAGCTGTTCATATCGATGCAACGAACTTGATGGATTTATATATCATGGAAACACTCACGGATAAGATTTTTCAATTAACATGCGATTCAGTATAATAGAGGTTCAGAGAGAGAGAGACCTTCGAACGATTTTCTATTGGCAAGAATATGAGTCTGGTTTAAAGTGGCAGAGTTGCTGCCTGTCATGTGTCTGTTTAATCTCAATGGAAAACTTCGTTTTATAAATAAAAAAATGTATATAGTTGAAGGTATTTTATTCGCTTCAATTTCGATTCTCTAATTTGAAATGTAATGGAAAATAGAAATGAAGATCAGGACATATGCTCGGATATTGAAATTGCGTGAAATAAGATAATGCTGTTAAAATATGTAGAAATTTTCTTGTCAATTTCTATTGCGTGTTTCATTTCGCAACAATTTCTTTCACGGAAATACGTTGTTTCCTTTGTTTTTATAAAAATTAAATTGATTCATAACTTAGAAAACGATAGTATAACTATAATACGGGCCAAGGAAACAATGTTGTCGGTAATTTGCTTTTGATTTAAGAAAACTTAATGAAAATCGGGTTGAATTCCAACTTGACTTGACTTGACTGGAGCGAAAAAAAAACCTCTGACTTGCCCTTCTCTGCTCAATACTATCATGAATAAGGACAAAAACGAAAAAATAGTATTCAATTAGGTTGTTTATATTCATATTTATATATTATAAAATAATAGGATTTGTGATTCTATGGTCAGATGTATACTTTTTTTCTAATTCAATTATGAATAAAATATTAGTCATTTTAAATGAATTATAAAAGTCAGAGCTTTAATAAATAAGTTTTCTTAGATCTGTCTGAGCAAATTTATTAATTAGATTCCAGTGCATTTTATCAATTTGCTTATGACCGAACAATGCGATTCCTGAAACGAATCCTTTCGTACTAATTTTACTCAATTTTTCAAATTACAAATCATGATGATGTAGAAATCGAAAGTTATTCAAACGAATTTTCGTGTCAAGTATTTGAACTAAAATGTAGACATATCTTAAAATCACTCTCTTTCGCGACCTTTTAGGAAATCTCAATCAAATTTCGTTCAACAACATATTCATAACGCATTTAACCAAAAGAATCTTAGACTGGTTCAATAAAAGACCAAACCAATGTGATTATTCTTTTATGTAAAGCAATCATGACAGCAACACAAAAATGTACGAAGAGAATGAGTGAAAGAAGGGGGAGAGCGAGCAAAAAAAATTTGAAATTATGTCGTTACACACACGCACACACACATATACACGGCACCCCGACAACTTTCTTTCTATTGTGTTTTCTGTTTATTTTATTCACTTTTGATAAAGTGTGTTCGGAACAAATGTGACTAAACTTCTATCTTTTATTGAACTATAAAATACAGTATAGATTCAATATCAATGACCACAAAAAACTTATCATCAACATCTTTCAAAGGTAAAATTAATGGACAACGTTTACCACCGATTCCTGTTACTAATGAGCAACCAGCCACAACAACAACAACAACAACAACAACAGCAAATGGCGATCATCCGACCTCGATTTTGAAAAAATCAAAGCTATTAATCGAAAATGTAAACAATGACGATGATCGTACACTTCCTCTTGATGATGGTAACGATTAAATTAAGAAAATATTGATTTTATTAATCATACTTTTGATCTCTTATGTAGATGAACTCGAAACTTCACGGGTTATCTTTCAAAAGTAAGCTCAAAAACTAAATTTTACTATGACAAATTTTTATTCTTAGATCACAAGCAGATGTACTTCTACTACTAGACACTTATCCACCTAGAAGTAACATTATCGAATATTTCTTATTCGATTTTATCAAATTCATATTTTCTACTTTTAGCTTGGGCAGTACCAAAATGTTTACAATCAGGGTTAGAAACGAAAAAATTTTCACATGAAATTTTATTGAATATCTTTTTGTTACAGCTATGAAAATACACTAGATCAAGGTCAAAACCAAAATACGATATTTCGTAACTATTAAATTACCTATAAAATTTATTCTAATCTATATCTTGTTTTATTTTAGATATTCCTCTGTCTTCTGATAATCAACACGATGATCCTACTCATGCATTCCCATCGCCGATCAGCGATCGAATATCAGTTTGTATAATTTATGAATTAAAAAACAACTCAATTAAGATTGCATTCTGGTTTAACTTTCTATTCAGCTTCAATTTATCTTGAACAAACAAAAAAGAATTTCTTTTTTTTAATTTATTTCTTTCTTACTTTTCTTCATTTTTCTTTCTCTTCTATTTAGTCGTCGCGTTACTGTCGCCGGTCTGTCAGCAGTGCTTGCAGTCGTCGCTCGTCAATTCTTTTTCATCGTAACACTGGTGTTCCTGTTGACTCGACAAAACTTCAACGTGAAAATACATTTGACACAGTATGTGAAAGTCTCACAGGCAGCTTTCTTCCATCATATACGCCTCTACCACCGATACCAACTGATCCAGTTCCCAATTTAACAAGCTCATTAACGATTCCGCCAACAGCTCCACTACCAAGTATATCACCACCATTAGTAACTGCTGAACAAATACCTGCTATACAAGAAAAAAAAGACGAGTTTACTCGACGTTTACTCTCGAAAAGTTTTCATCGTGAAGCAACTGTTTTGTCCAACAATAAAACTATGCAATCTCCAACAGTTATACATAAAGCACCGTTAGATAAACCTATTGCTACAACACGATTATCAAAACCTACTGCGCCAGTACAATCACAAAAACCAATTGTTGACAATCGTCGCGTAAACAGCGTTGAACGACATGTTCCAGCAGCTCCTCCTATTCGAAATAAAATGCCAACAACAGCCAGCAGTATTCCAACGAATCTAAATAATCAACGTTTTGTAAAATTTCCGTTAGACATTTTTCAACCACAGCTCAAATCTAATATTGCAACAAATGTAACAAATAAAAAGCCTCTGCCAGCATGTAATAAAACAAAATTTTCAACAAAACCTAATACAGCCAAGGTTAAATTTAATCCAACCATATCTGATGAAGAAATAATCCAATCCAACAAGTAAAATTGCTTCTGATTTTATTTTGTATTTCACATTTTTTTCTATTAGTGACGTCATTCCTCCTTCTTTTCATGTTGCTACCCCTAATGAAACAGCTCAAGTAACAAATACTGTCAAAACAGAAGAATCATCTGTTTCAATTGCAAACAACGAATCTACATCTCCGCAGACCGAACAACAAATTAAATTAGACATTTCTACTGAACCTAAACGTAATTTATCGCCTCGTTGTAATTCACACTATGGTCGTCAATCTTTACATCCAGTACCACAACCATTATCATTACAAGGTGAAAAACCTGTTGATCCTAATTATCCACCAGCAACAGCCAGAACTACTACATCAGCAATGATCAATTGTCAACGAAGAGGAAGTTTAAAAGGTCAACCTGTAATTACAGAATTATTTGCAGATTCTGTAGTTGAAACGCAAAATCCTAGTGTAAAACCTGAACTAATGCCTTCAGGCAAACCATCTATGGTTAAAATGAAAAAACCACGAAGAAATTGTATTAAAACTGCTAAACCCAAAAAACAAATCACTGCTAATAAGCCAAAAATAACACCGAAAATTATAGAAAAAATTGAAGTAAAATGTCAAAATACAAATTCAGAACTTGATCAACAAGAAATACCGAATGAAAATACAATGATTGTCTCTGGAACTGATTGGGTCATGGCAGTTAAAGTACAGGCTAAGAATGATGAAGATCCTACACTTTCACAATTATGTGAAATATCTACTATTGACGAAGAAGATCTACCATCGTGTGCTTCACCTACAGATCATCTAGATGTATCACAAACCACACTCATGACAAGTTTTGGTGACAATACGGTATGTTTACTTTAAATTAATCTCTAACAATTTTCTTCTACAACACACTCAGAAATCGATGTATTTTTACTATACAGAGACGGAATAGTATGGAATCGTTACAAGCAGTTGAAATCAGTCCTGTTTTAACTCAAATTATTGAACACCCTATTGAATCCCTTTCTCAAAATTCCATTCAACCACCAAAATCAAATGAACCTCAACTGATTAATTCTGATATTCGTACTGTTTATGAAACATTACAAGATTCAATTCGTAAAGATACATCACTTCGCTCATTGCCATCGCTAGTCAATGAACAAGACACTGCATCA
The DNA here is from genome assembly GCA_905331475.1 of Rotaria socialis. Taxonomy (NCBI): domain Eukaryota; kingdom Metazoa; phylum Rotifera; class Eurotatoria; order Philodinida; family Philodinidae; genus Rotaria; species Rotaria socialis. The sequence goes on from CAJNYU010000179.1 coordinate 18,798, forward strand.
GTCAAACCATCAACAACAGCAAGCACAACATCTAAGAATAAAACATTGCCATTTGAAACTTCTCTTAGTATTACACAAACATATAACAATTCAGATACTGGCCTTTCTATCCGACCCGCTTTACGTGTTGTTAATGATAGTTTAAATAGTCGAGGTAGAAATACAAAGTATTCTATTAGATCTTTACGTTATCAAATTGCTGATTTTTAAGGTAGTGAAACTCTTGATTCAACAAGTAGTCATGAAGATTATAATGCAACACCATTATGTACTGAAAGTGATTGTGATGAAATTTATCGAACAGCACGAAAAGGTCGTCAAGTCGGACGAGGAGTACGTATCTAATATAATGTTCTGTACCTTCAGTTTGATATAGAAACATAATTAGTTAACTCAATTCATTTGATAACCACATGCAGGAAAAAACAATCGTTTTCTTTTTATAGGCATTTGGTATTGTTTGGTCATATTTAACAATAACCGGAAGAATGATTGCTGTTAAAGAAATTGAACTAGACGAAGGTGATAGTGAACGTGTACGTAATGATTATGAATCAGTACGTGAAGAAGTTCATATACTTCGAGCATTGACTCATCCATATGTTGTCAAGTAGGGTGTAGAAGCCTATAAAAACGAATGAAATAAGAATTAATGTCATTTTAGATTTCTTGGAATTTCATTAGAAAATACACGTTTAATAAAAATTTTCATGGTGAAAAAACTCCTCCGACAATATTGCTTATCAGATGGTATAAATGAAGTTTTTTTCTCTCGCTCTAGGAATATCTTCCAAATGGTACCATTGAAAATATGTTAATATCGTTTGGTCCATTTCATAATGATGTACTAAAAAAATATACTCGACAAATTGTTGAAGGTGTTTTCTATCTTCATCAGAACGGTGTCGTTCATCGGTATAAAAATCATATGTTTTTCTATCAATTTTGTTTTTTTTTTACATAGAGATATAAAAGGAAAAAATGTTATGCTTGATTTTGATGGTAATATAAAACTAATTGATTTTGGTTGTGCAAAACGATTAAAGAAAAATCAAAATACACATTCAATGCGACAAATACTTAAATCAATGAAAGGTTCCATGAAACAGCTTTCTTGTAGACAAATTTTCGAAAAAAATTTTACTTGCAGGTACAGCCAATTGGATGGCACCAGAAGTAATAGCAGAGACTGGACATGGAAAAAAAGCAGATATTTGGTCAATAGGCTGTACTTTATGTGAAATGGCAACAGGAAAACCACCATGGTCTTCAGAACATAATCATCTAGCTGTATTATTAATTATTGGTATGAGTTATTCGAAATAAGTGTTGGAAAATTGTTTTCTTATCATTTATTTGTAGCTAATGGTACAAAACCACCGGCAGATCTACCTGATACCTGTCCAGTATCAGCTCAAGAATTTTTTCGCTTATGTTTAACACGTGATCCAGTAGTAAGACCATCAGCGAAAGATCTACTGGCTCATCCATTTTTAGTTTCTTGAAAAATATGTTTTTATTTCATGTTTCTATTTTGTTCTAAAGCGAATTCTTGTCTTTCAAATATTCGTTATGTGTTGTATTTTATCATAGATGAAATTGTTTATTACTCACTTGTGTTTTGTGTATATTTTTATTTCGAATTTTTGTTATTTATGTGCCTCCATGCACAAAAATACATTATCTCACATTATGATGATTTTCTTAAATTTGTTTTTCAACAAATGAAATCCTTCTCCATCATCAATTTCATAGGTCTAGTTTTTCAAGTAGAATAGAATCATTTCTCTCAAGCATGTTGCATTAAATTTATCGTTACTTTGGTACAGAGTGCAATCGACTAACAGTAAATAACATTTAATCGACAAGGAATCATTATAAGCATTTTACCTTTATTCACTAATTCTTCTTTTTTTCTTACCAGAAAGTTTACATTAGATTGATTTGTTGAATGAATAAAAGTCACTGACATTTTCACTCTATTGTATGTAAACTTTTAAGAACAGTGAATTATTCATTGTGTTCTAATCGAAAAACTTTTCATTCAAATTATCTCGACGAAGATAAATCAACTAAAGTAAACATCACTTAGCTTTTATATAAGTTCTGTAAAGTTTTCTCGTACTAGTTACAATATTATTGTTATGTTATATTGTCTTTTCTTTACAATAGAAAAATAAGAAAACGTCATTATAAAAAAAAATTTACGATACGCTCAAAAACAAAAGTTGCCATTGTTGAATGAATATTCGTATTTTAATTTCTTTGTACAAATGTCATATGTGCATAATAATTAAAGAAAAACAGTATTTTTTTTTGTTTTTTACGGAGATAAACGTGAATGACAGAACACAGGAATAAAATCTCTTTTCTCTTCTCGATGTAAATATGTTCGATAGCTATTAAAACCAGAAGAAGGATGACCCCGACGAAGTTGTTGTATTGTTGGAAAATGAAGTCTTGTCAATTGTTCAATCTTTTCATTGAGATGTTGACGAGATAATGTAGTTGATTCTTGTAAGAGATGTTCTAATGAGAATGATTTAGATATTCTCAGATGCATGGCATTTGAACCCACTATACGTTTTGATCTTCCTCGCGTATGTAAAAGTTTACCGGTTGTTAATGTTGGATAGTGAACACTTTGTAACGTCATATTTTTCGTTTTAATTGCACGAGCATCTTCAAAGGATACAAGAGATTCGTAGAGAAGTCTGTCGGCATATGATGATTGTGATCGGGCTTCGTCATTTTTTGTACTTTGAGCTTTACTTTGTTTTATTGCTGATGTTGTTGCAGCACGTAATGATAGTCCAGAATGACACGACTTATTCAATACGTTCGATATAGGATCAACCATTAGAGACGAAGAATCTCTCGGTATTGTAGGCATTTCAACAAATAGATTAACCGCTACTGGACCAGTTAGATGCGCCAGACGACCAGGAGATCTTAATCTTGTTATTGGATTATTAGATTTCTTACTGTCAGTATTGTTGTTGCTATTATTATTATTATTATTATTATTATCAGTATTGGTTTTTGGTCGTACGATTGAACGTTTTGTTGATGAATGTCGATGATGTGATCGTGGTACTGAATAGTAGACTTCATAGGCATCAGTTTGAAGAACTGGTAACGACAAATTAATTTGACGAACAGGACGTGTTAGTATTGGTTTTTTTATCATGATTATATTTACTGTGTCGTTAATGAAAACTCGTCATTGGCAGTCAGAAAATAAGAACTGATTGATTTTTTTTTGCAGTATCTCCGTATAGCTTTTCTACTTGTTGACAAGAGAATAAAAAATAAAAAAATCACTAGCAATAAGTTATATATAATCCGCGTTGTGTTTTTCTCTTGTTCTTTTCTTTCAATTTTTTTAATCAATTCATTCTTTTTTTTTTTTATTATGAAACCTTTCGTAGTTCGAGTTGTCGAATGTTTATTTACAATTTAGACTCATATATCAATAACTCACTCACGGATGCAAGAAAGAAATTAAGTGAAACGAGTCCCTAGTGACTTTTTTCTTATGTTATTGTACCATGGTGGTGGTCCGCCCTCAATTATTCCTTTGTGACCAGCAGCTACTTCCGCTCGTTAATTGAACGACATTGGACAGCTGTCTATTTCATTAAGAAAATAGAGAAAAGCTCTTCTTCTCCATTTTTCTTTTCTTTCGCTTTTGTCTCAATTAATTAATGTTGATATTCTTGCTATTTTTATTGGATGGGATATGCATCAAATGTTATGATCGATTCTATGATTACTATTGGATGATATTATGAAGAAGAGACAACATAATCAAAAAATAATCAAATCACACAGCAAGCTGCGTTAGAAACGATGAATGATAATAGATTGTCGAAGGTGACGTACGATGTGTAGCTTATAAAAATATTGACGATTGGATCATAATCAAACAATAACATATAACATCATACTTCAATTTTTAATCACTTGCATATTGTAGTTGATTACAGTTGGCACAGCAAGAAAGAATTTCATCATTTTTTATATGTTAAATAGATAAATAAAACGGATTTATTTATTTTTTAAGAAACATAGAAGTAATGAGTGTGTGATAACTATTCAATAGAAACTATGTAAATCATCTTCTATTGAGACATGTTTTGAGTTTGTTTAGGTAAATCAAAAGAGATTTTCGATAGAATTAATTTTATTCTACAAAACTTTTATATTTGACCAATTGAATTTGAAGAAAATAATGTATAAATTAAAAAATTCATTTCCATTTAATTTGATACTAAACACTTGTGATTTCAAATATTTGTGTTTCGATTAAAGATTTTCTGTTCTTTTAAATGCATATACATAATACACGTATATGCACAGTCTATAGCTACAATATGTTTGCTATCAATACGTATGATATTCACACATGCAATTACGCTCTCTTATCTCCGTGTGTCGTCTTTCGATCAGACAGCTCTATCGAAAGAACAATTTGGAACTTGTTGGTATTTAGGTAACCTTTAAATAAAAGAACTGTCATCTCGGCTATATAACCAGGTATTGTCTTAATCTATCATTATACGTACAGATTGATAACAATCAAGAGTATACTACTGGTTGATGTTTATATTCATGCGCAAGTTTGCATACGCTCTAAAAATAATATCTCTCTTCTTCTACTAACATCCATCCAATCGTTATCATTCATAATATACGGCAGCAGCAATGATGATCTCGAGAAAAATAATGAGATATCTCTCTTTCTTTTTCTCTTACTGTGTTTTACTCAGCAGGATATGCAAACGATCATTGTTATACTCTCATTGGTTCTTAGACGTATATAATCAGAAATATTTCGAGATTCAGTTTGTTTTCTATAATATAGAAAATGACTTTTACCGATAAACCATTACCATTTTCAATTGATGATATTCTTAAATATGAAAAATCAAAATCAACAATATATCCAACATTTATGCCACGATCTTATCAACTTTCATCATTGTTGCCCGCATCGTATCTTTCATTTTCACCAGCAAATAAATATTCATGTTCCGGTAGTAGTTTGTTTTTTTTGAAAATTTCAAGGAAAAACAAAATCTCTTCCTCTTCTTAGAACATCGATCAGGAGTATGCTCTTCAAATTTACATAATTGTCATTTATCAACATTACAATTAAATTCATCATATCCAAATTTAGAAACATTCATACATCATAGACGTTGTCGACGAACACGAACAGTTTTTTCTGGTAATTAAATATAGAAGAAGAAGAAGAAGAAGAAGAAGAAGAATCACATTGAATGTTCCTTTTTCTTTTCATATCCTAAGACGCTCAATTAATTGGTCTTGAAAAACGTTTTGAAACACAAAAATATTTATCAACACCCGATCGCATTGAACTTGCTGATATGTTACATTTATCTCAATTACAAGTTAAAACTTGGTATGTTTAAAGTAGCTATTATTCGTAGGTTTGGTTTTGTTGAGAATGATAAAAACTTTTCTTCTACAGGTATCAAAATCGTCGCATGAAATGGAAAAAACAAGTATGTCTCATATTGGATTCTGATCTTTTACTTATAATCAAATATATATCTTTTGTTAGGTATTACAACAAGGATGCAAAGAAGCACCAACAAAACCAAAAGGTCGCCCAAAGAAAAACTCAATACCATCATATGCAGAATTACAACGAATCGAAAATGAAAAACAAGTAAATAATTTAACGAATTCATCTTCGTGTGCATCTGATGACGAAAATACATCGCAATCAATTCACTATACGGATGACGATGACGATGACGATGATGATGATGATAACGAAGATCAATATATTGACATTGAACAATGAATTATGTATAGAATATCAAACTAAATTAAAACTCTGTTTTTGTTTCTGTTTTGTTTCTGTTTTTACATTATGCACTTTATAAATGAATTGCTTTTATGAATCTCTAGCGTTCAGTTAAGTAATTGTATGTACTTATTTTATAGTTAAGGAGAGTGATGAAACATCATATATAAGAGAATAAGATTTCGTTTCTTTTTTTTGTTATTGCATGCTTTAAAAAAACAAACAAATTATTGTCAAAGTAGTTATAATTTATACTAATGAAAAAAACAAGATTTCTTTGATGAAAATATTATTTATGTTGATACGTAGTCTAATTTTACTGGAGAATTAACACGATACTCGCTATATATGAATTGTACAGAGGAGAAGGTCAATGTAAATAATCTACCGAAAGGAAAACAAGTCGCTGAATTACTTTCATCTAAAACTTCGTGCTCTATTGTCTCTTCAACGAACGATGAAAAGAATATGATTAATCATGTTGGACTTCTCTAATGTTTTTGGTTTGGAAGAAGAATTTCACTTAGTGGTGCTTTCAGAGAAAATAAAGATTTTGTAGAATCTACTTTATCAGTGGAAACAAGCTACTAACAAACAATTGCTTTCGCGATTGTCACTGTTGATATGGTTCTAGTTATGATACGTTGTTTCTCGAATAAACGTTCTGTCACAATTCGTTGTAAAATCTAAAATTCTATTTAGTGATTATGGGCTAAAAAGTTTTCGTTCGTCAAAATACCAAAACGTAAAAGCTTACACTTTATCCAAGAGATAGCATTTGTATCGGATCGAGCTGTGACAATTTTACAACAAAAAAAAGCTCTGGCAGTGCACTGGTCCGTTTTAGTTGTATTAACGGTTAAGACAGTAGACTTTGTGGTAATTATTTTTGGCATTCAAGATTTTTCTCTCAAAATAGAATAAAATATTGGAGTCACAATAGCAGCGCAGACTTTACAATTTCGATTACGTTTATAGTATTAGTTGACATATAATTAGAGAACATAAGATTTTCATACAAAGAATGCTTGGTTTTGATTCACGATATAGAAATTTGTAAAACAAAATTTGAATCAATAATTTTGTTCAAAATTTACTTTGAGTGTTCGATATCCAATTTTCTCACAAGTATGGAGAATTGTGTCAATATAAATATTATATTTAAAGCGCAATGAAACCTTCGTGCCTACTACAATAATCAAAAAAAGACAGAAGCGAAAAAAAGAGAGGAGATACATAATTCATTGTGTATATACATTGAACAATTAATTCTAGAAATAAAATAACGGCCGATATTGATAGATACAACTTTTACTGACTAGACTCAATTCGAGATATAGAAAATCGTCTCTAACACGGTGTCACAACAAGACAATTGCCGCATAATTTTGTTTGTCCAATACAATCATCGTGACAATATGCACCGCATTTCTTGCATGCAATTAATGGTTTACATTCACATGTACATTTATAATTCATGGTTCGGTTATTTGTTAATGACAATGAAAGAGATTCAAATAATTGTTGCTTTCGTGCAGCATCATTTCCATTAGATGATTGATGAATTGAACGTGCTGATGTTTGTTGTTGTTGCTGAATAAATGTCGTTGTTGAACTTGTTGTTGGAACACGAACCGAAGTAGATACGGCTTGTTGATGTTGTTGAACAAGATTTCCAACTGATGTTGTGGTTGTTTCTGAAATTGCCGCTGCTGTTGTCATAGATGTCGAATCACGTCGAATGATTTGCTGTAAGAATACTTGTTGTTGTGGTGTTAATGTTGCTGTTGTACTTGTAGGAATTAATTTGGCAGATTGTTGTTGAGGTACATTGACAACAAAAGCATTTAAACGTGCTTGTAGCGTTTGTTGTTGTGTATGAGATGTTGATGAAGCATCGGTACGAGCAACAAGCAATGTTGGACGTGATAAAGATGCATCATAGTTACCTGTAAAGAATAATATTAGATTTAGAAAAGAAATCTCTCGCCGATCAACTGAAGAAAGATTGTTGGTGTTTATTCTCGGATTTTTTATATATGGTCTATCATTGGCTCCCCTCTTTCTCAATACAGAAACTCAAGAATATATATCTTACCGGTATCCATTGCTTGATGATGATGTTGCTGTTGTTGTTGTTGTTGTTGTTGTTGAAGATTAATTTTCGCAACTTGATTTCTTGCAACCGCTTTCAGAGCCAGTGCTTGAGCATTTTTTGTTGTTTGTGAAATATTTGTTGTTATCCAACTGGATGTTGTTTCACTACTAGTCTTTTTCTGAGTGGCTGGTGCAATAGGTGAATAAGAGGTTGTTGATGGTTGTTGTTTAATAGGTGATGCAAGAACAATATGCATCGGTTCAACAAATTCACCATTACTTTTTATTAATATTTGTTGTAATGATTCACCGTCAAGCACATCTTTTTTCATTTTTCTGATTGTTTTACTTTTAATGACAGAACCGGTTTCTTTTTTTATTTTCGGTGATGTACTATTCGATTTTGCGCCTTTCCTTTTTGGTGTTTGAACAGGCGATGTTGTTATTGTTGGGCTAGGCATTGTTGAAAGCATCATAGTATTTATACTTGGTAATGATGCTGTGGGATCTGATGATAAAAATGCAAGGAAATCGTCGGATGTCGTTTGATATTTATGTGAAGCTGCAAAGAAAAACGATTTTTACAGATCGAGAAAAATTAGTGATCATTATCGGAGATTGTCGAAAGGGTTTAGATATTGAATTAATCGAGGATTGTGGTACACGAGTATAAAGCTATTGTATCCAGTAGTAATTTCAAAAATTTTAGTCTTTTTTAAATTTCTATTTATAACTTTGTCTAGAAATTTGTTTTTTTATACTGACCGCCCATGAGGTGTGTTTAGAGGTGTACCAATTCTCATTTGAATCAATTCAATTCCTAAATTTGATTGGAATTGGAATTAGTCTGAAATCGGTATAGAATTACCTCTAAATGAGTGTAGAATTAACTGAAATTGATGGTACAATTGATTATTCTTGAGAAGCACGTGCTTAAATTTGCCAAAAAATAAAATAAAGAAAGTGGAACCCATAAGGCCTTAAATCTGAAAATTGGGATTTCTATGATAAAAGCTACAACTCGAGCCACAATTAATAACATCTCTGGAATCAGCGCAAAAAGCTGACTCGAACAATGTATATTTTAAATACTTTCGGTAACTTCTTTTATCTACCGAAAATTCACCTGGGGTACTCCTCAGGGATCAGTCCAATAATAAAAAATGACTTTTTTTAGTGCTCAGACATGTGATTTTTTTATATTACTAAGCATTTTACATCCTCCACAGTTAATTACTGCTGCCCAAGTTGCTTTCTGATTAATTTCATTTTTTGAGTGAACCCTGAGGAGTACGTAGCCCAGGTGAATTTTCGGTAGATAAAAGAAGTTACCGAAAGTATTTAAAATATACATTGTTCGAGTCAGCTTTTTGCGCTGATTCCAGAGATGTTATTAATTGTGGCTCGAGTTGTAGCTTTTATCATAGAAATCCCAATTTTCAGATTTAAGGCCTTACGGGTTCCACTTTCTTTATTTTATTTTTTGGCAAATCTAAGCACGTGCTTCTCAAGAATAATCAATTGTACCATCAATTTCAGTTAATTCTACACTCATTTAGAGCCAATTCTATACCGATTTCAGACTAATTCCAATTCCAACATAAGAATTGAAATTGGTGCATCTCTAGATGTGTTAAACAGCTTAATTTTTACCGTGGCCTCTCCTCTGAATGGTCTCTTCAGTAGTCAATGGCAGATTTTCTTCTTCTGATCTCTCTTCATATGTTAATTAACGTCTATTTTGTTAGTTAATTCTTTAAAAACATTAATTTAGCGACTAATTAACCATTTAATGAAAGTAGAATTCTACATCCATTGATAATTAAGGATTTTACTCTGCTCGTAAAAAAAATTTGTCATTTACTATGGAATTTAGCTTGTGCTGCTTTTTTCCTTTTCTTCTTCTCTTCTCGTCTAATGCATTTCTCATACTGAATAGCAACATATCAGTTTACTGTTCAATGAACATGAATGAGAAAAACTTACTCGTTTCATTAGGATTTATTGATTGACTCTGCGAATCAGTTTGTGATTCTTGTTTAATATTGGCTGTAATATTCTCTACAATCATTCGTGTTTCTCGTTCGGATTGATGTGCTTGACCAACGGATTTTAATTCTTGTAAAATACTATCAAAATCGACGGTAATTTGACCGTTTATTATTGTTTGTTGATTTTTTTGTTGATTAGATTGTGAACTTGAATGATTTGTCGTCGATTCATTGATATTATCGAGCATTGATGCAGTTAATAGATCCAATGTTTCAGGGAAATCGTCAAATAAAAATTGACTCACTGAATTATTATTGTGATTTGTTGTATTCTATATATATATATATATATATATAGAGAGAGAGAGAGAGAAAAAAGTAATGAAATAGTGTTGAAATCAATCTGTTGTCGTTTTTCTTTTTTTCTTATTCTTCTTCTTCTTCAATACGTTTGAAAGAACATCGTGCAGCAAACATACACATATATGATCGATCATCAATTTTCTTTTTTTTTCTTCGTTATATTTTGTGAGTTCATTCGAATCACATTCAGTTCTATTCTCTTTTTTCTCTTCTTCTTTCTTTTCTCATCGCATCCTCCTTTTTCTTTTCCCGCTTCGTTCTCAATGTCAGAAGTGCATACCATATAGTCAGTCAGTTCGACGTCGGTGTCGTCGCTTGCTGTTGTAACGATTAAACACAGTTTAACATTTCTCCACAATATATATATATATATATATATGTGTACTCTTAGCTGCTAGATTGTCGGTGTCGACAAAATATGCAGGGAGGACACAAGCATGCGAGACATACACGACTCATGATTAAGTTCAGTGTTCACTCATTTTTCTTTTTCTTTTTCTTCTTTGATTAGCAGTAAGTCTTTGAGAAGAGAAGAATAGTGTATGACATCAATATGGAAAAAGAAAGAATGAGCTCGTGGTGGCGAAAATGAAAATGGTATTTGAACAAGTTCAGATAGTACACATAAGAAAATTCTTATGTCATCTAGGATGTGTCCTGAAAGTGACGACAACAACAATGTTGGTATTTATATCTTTTCTCTATCTTTCTCATCGGCTAGAACTAACATTGATGGTCGATGCCTCATCTAGCAGTTATTCTTTCTTTCTCTTCTTTTCAAATAAAGCATACATTTGAGTGATTTCTTTGCTTTGCTTGGTCTCGACTCGCAAACATATTCATTGATTATCATCTTCATCATGAAAGTGTTCTGATTTGTTGCTTTCGCTTGCATTAACAATAGAGCTGCTGTTGTTACTACTACTATTGCTATCGATGATGGCAGCGGAACGATGAGAACAAGTAAAAATAAGAGAAAGAAAGAACAAACGAACATAACCGATCAGAATTCAGCGGTGTTGACGGCAAGTAAAAAAACGACAACTACGAACAGAGAGGGAGAGGGAGGGTGGGAAAGAGCATGAGTAATCATCAAAATGAAACAAATTTTGCTTGATAGTTTGTCGACAGAGTAAAAAGAAGACAGAAGAACAAGAGAGAAAGTATTATGTTGCGTCGTGCATATGAGACAGCAACAAAAAACGGGTCTATATGTAAGCTTGACGATTAAAAGAAGAAAAGACCTTACCATTAGAAACACAGATGAGAATAAGAAAGAAAGAAAAATTCCGATAAGATGTAAGAGACATACCAAAAGAGAATCATTCGACGTTTGTTGATTTGTAAATAAAGATGAAGGTAAGATTGTATTTGTCGTTAAATATTCTGTTTGTTGAATTTTCGTTGACAGTGCTGAATTATTCACAGAAGGTGATCGTCTATTAATAAAATTAATCAAAAATAATCGAGTCAGTCTTTATTCATATGAACAAGAAGACATGTCCAAACAATAAGTTAAATAAGAGGATAAAGTACTATTTACTACGTTTGCATAGTTTATTCACTCTAATACTTGATAATAGGATTCAAGTAAGAAGAAAGTCACCTTTTTATCTGATCAAGTGAGCGTGATAGTCATTGATTTAGTGTAATACTATCTACCGGAAACAAACGGAGTAAGTTGTCAATCTTAAGTCAAATTACAGACAATGAATTAAAACATTCAACTGTAGAATAGAAAGAGAAATTTTCAATTTTACTATTGTTATTAGAGAAACGAAAGTCTGACTTTTCGATAGTAAGATCTATGTGTAAAATTGAATAGTTTAACTTTTTTTATTTTTAGACCTGCTATTATTTGTTAAGTATCATGTTTATAGAACATTGATTTTTCAAGTCATAGTAATAGTCTTTTGTTGTCTTAAGCAAACACAAAGGACAATAGAACAGCTAAATAGCTTTGCACAATAGACGATGGAATTGAAATTTGTGCTTTTACTAATTGTTATCATTGTTTAAAACTCTCGACTTGAGATATTTATTAGCTCATGTCAAATATATTGAGAAAAATCTTTCCAGTTTGACAAAAAGTGACATAAAGATCGAAATTAGTATTATCTTATTCTAAAAACCAGTAACAAAGACTAGTAGAGTTTTCATCATCTTTTGTTTGCATAATATAGCTATTAATTCTAGGCTTAATATCTTAAGAATAATATATTTCTTAAAATCTAAATGGTTTTTAATCCTATCGTTTTTAAATTTCTTCGGGAAAATGTAACAGCACATGTGGAAGAATTCGTATAGGAGTCTACTACTATATACCACTAAGAAAAGCTATTCTTTTCAAAGTTATATTTTTCTCAAAATTGACTTCGTGAAACGCTAAATCAATAGAAAACCTACATAGTTTGATAGCTAGGTTCATTTTGTATAGTTGGTTCATTTTTAATCGTATTAGCTATTGGACTTGATGACAGATTATCTAAAATAAATATAGGTTTTTTTTTTTCTAATTCTATCTTTCTATTTTTTCCAACATACTTGCTGTGCTTGCTATGGAGTTTGAAGCTGCCGAAGCTGAAGCTAAAATACAACAATATAATCAATTAAAATAAAAAATCAGCTTTGTTCTGTATCAAACCTTTTCGTTTTAATGCAAGTTGCTCTCGAATCTGTGCTAATGTACGTGTTTGTTGAATTGCCTGTGGTTGTTTAATGGGAACTTCAGTTGTATGATTATGTTCGTTTTCATTGGTTTGCATTTCATATGATGGTGAAACAATTTTTCTAATAGATTTATCTTGATTGTAATTATTCGTATCGTCAAATGATGGACTTTTTTGTGTATCATTAGAAATCGATGATGAACTTGTTTGAGACATATTGGAACTACTTTTATCTTCTGAATTACGTTTAATTACTTTCATATTTAATAAATTAATTTAATGAAAGAGAAAACAAAATGTTGATTAATTAGAAGAAAAAGTCCATTCGATTTGTTTAGATTCTTCTTCGTCCTATTCTTTTAGACAATACAAATAAATAATATCGTGGTTATCCATTAATGAACCAATCGCGTATGAGAGCACGCATAGAAGTTAAAGCATCTATGCATTTATGTAGAGATGTGTCTAGTAGGAATGGAAGATGTCGATGGCGAGTATTCATTTTTCTTGTGTTTCAGCTCAAACGTTGAAATGAGAAATTTGATAAGTGAAAGAAATATTTCATAATTCAGATTCAGATTGGTTGTTAACACAATTTCAATTGGAATGTCTTGGATAATTGCTATTGCAAGTTCAAGTAGTAAACCATTGAAATTCCGACAGCGAAAGAAGCTTTTATCGCATCGAATATTTTCATACTGATAATTTTGTTTTGAAATCCTTTTTAACTAATTTTAGATTTTTAACTATATAAAAGTAAATACTCTTTATGGCTACTAAAGGAGGTCGAAATCGTAATGGTGGGGATTATTCCGACGATGAAGACGATGATATGAATAATAAAGCTCAACAACGTCAGCGTTCGACATCTAGACATCATCATCACCATCATCATCATCATCGTAGTGATCGTCGTCATATTCAACAACAAAATCAACCAGCTCAACAACAACAACCACAACAGCACCAACAACAACAGCAATTACAACAACAACAAGCGTATGATCCTAATAAACGTCGAAAATTCGGTGGTCCTGATGGTGATGAATTAACGGAAGATAAGCTGCAAATTGCCCTATTTTCATTAGGACAAAAAGTTGATACAGCACTCGAACAAACTTTACGTGATTTATGTACAACATTGTGTAATGATTTAACTAAACATAAAAAAGTCATTTTACATCTTCTTAATCAATGTGTACAATTAACACCTGAACGTGTAACAATATATTCAACATTAATTGGTTTATTACATGCATCAGTAATAACATTTGGCTCAGATTTTATTGATACATGTATAAGTGCGTTTAAAGAAGCCTTGGCAGGATATAAATTCGAAACAATTCAACGTTATATAAGGTTTTTATCGGATTTAGTTAATGTTAAACTTGTATCAACTTCATCTATAATAAAATTATATGAAACATTATTGCAAACAACAACTGAAACCAATGTTCCACAAGTACGAACGGATTTTTTTGTAGCATGTGTTTTAATTTCATTACCATATTCGGGTAAAATTCTTTCCGAAAAACATAACACCGAATTAAATCGTCTATTATATACAATTGATAAATATGTATATAAACGTTCGAAAATTCATGTACCTATTCTACAAGTTTGGACATCAACGGAACCACATCCACAAGAAGAATATCTTGATTGTTTATGGGCACAAATAAAACGTTTAAATCAAGATGAATGGGCTGAATCACAAATATTTCGACCCTATTATACCTATGCTGACACTTTATTTAGTGATATATCAGCATCAATCGTTCACGATTTACCAACAATAATATTACCACCACATATTGATGCACTTAATTATCCATTACCAAAAATTGTTTTTCGTATGTTTGATTATACCGATGTACCAGAGCAATTTGTTTTGCCAGGTGCACATGCTATTGAAAGATATTTAATTGAAGATGAAATATCAAATATCATACATACATTTCATACGGAAAGAAAAGATTGTGCAATACAATTAACACAAATTCGACCAAAAAATAAAATTCCCTTGAATTATATGATTATTGAGGTAAGGATTATTCGAAAAATTAAAAGCTTATTCAATATAGATCTATCGGTGCACATTAATTTGATAAATAGATCATCGGAGTGCAATTTTTCGGTTCCTATCCAAATTTTCTAGAGGCCAATAGAACATTAGGAAAATAGATTGAGAACTAACTGAATGGAATTTGATCTTTAATTTTCTTTTTTTTTACTGAATTTAACTATGTAATCTTTCGAGATAACTTTAATATCAGTGTAAACGAATTTTCTCTTAGAAATAATTCTAAAAAAACAGATTTAGAGTGATACAATTAAAACATCTTTGATATAAATGAACTTTATTTAGGTAATATTTGGTCATTTATTTAAACTACCACGCCCACAACATCTTGAATTATTTTATGGTTCACTTTTACTTGAATTATGTAAATTACAACCCTCAACATTACCACCTGTATTAGCTCAGGCTGTTCATATGTTGTTCGAACGTTTAAATACAATGAAAACATCTTGTATCGAACGTTTTGTTAAATGGTTTTCTTATCATTTATCAAATTTTCAATTTACATGGGAATGGCAAGATTGGATTAATTGTTTAGATGAAAATCCCGAATCACCAAAGATAAAATTCATTCGTGAAACATTACAACGTTGTATGAGATTATCGTTTCATCAACGTGTTATTGATTTTGTTCCGGAACAATTTTATAAACTTGTACCAAATAAACCATCGCCCGCATTTAAATTCGAAGAAGTTGATCCACCCTTATTCGGTTCTGAATATGCACAATTGTTAACGAAAAAACTCAGAGAACGTTCAGCAGCCGACGACATTTTACGTATATTAAATACGGTTCCAAATCCAACAAAAGATGATCAGGCATTAAGTATTGCATCATCATCATCGATTGCGAATCCATCATCGACTGAGTTAACCTATAATATGGTGCAAATTGATTTATTTGTATCATCACTACTTTGGATGGGATCAAAATCGTTTACACATTCATTTGCTTCACTAGCTAAGTATCATCAATTATTCAAAGTTCTAATTGAAACTGAAGAACAACAAATTCAAGTACTTAAATCTATGTATGAAATTTGGCCAAATCATCAACAGGTAGGCTTTCATTAAGAATTTATTCGTTAGAAGAAAGTTTTAACATAAAAATGAGTGCTATAAGGATGCCGTATTCAAGATATGGTTTTGTAGAGAGCAAAGAGCGTTATCAGTACCAAAAAATGGCATTTTCAAGTTTCTAAAAATATTCTATTTGGCATTAATTTTGAAATAAACGATTTTTCTATTATAGATGATGGTTGTTTTGGTAGATAAATTAGTAAAAACTCAAATCGTTGAATGTTCAGCTGTTGCTAATTGGATCTTCTCAAGTGAATTAGGTTCTGAATTAACAAATTTCTATATATGGGAAATTTTAACATCAACTATTGAGAAAATGAATCGTCAAGTGGACAAATATCAAACTGAACTATTAGATCTACGTCTTCAATTGAATATATCAGCAGCTGTTCAAGCTAGCACAGTTGCACCTTCGAATCCAGATGTCAATCCTTCGAATGAAGAGGCTATGCCTTCAATAGAAGAAAAAAATCCTGAGGAAAATAAAATGGATGAAAGTGAAACTCCTGCTGCTGCTGCTGCTGCTGCTGTTGATGATGAAGAAGAAGAAGAAAAACCAGCAACAAGTACTTTGAAGCGACGACATGAAAGTGACGACGACGATGAGAATGAACAAAAGTCAACAGAAAAGATTCAATCAATGCAAATATCTCAACCACCTATGGATGAAGCAACAGCTAAATTACATGAAAAATATGAAATTGTCGAAGAACGTTTATCACATGCGCGTGAACAACAAAAGTAAGACACTCATATAGCATCTTTTTTTCGTATGAATTAATTTTCATTTCTATTTTTAGGAAACTTTACTTAATTGTTTTTCAACGTTTTATTATGACGCTAAGTGATTTTTTGAATGAATGTGAAAGTAAAAATGTTGATCCTGTTTCTACACCATGGCTTAAATGGATTATTGAACGTTTACAGGAGATTTTTATTTTATATCATGAACAGGTTTTTCAATATGTATCAACATTTGAATCATTAATATTTACATCGGATATTGACTTTTGTATACTGGAAGTATTTCAACAATTCTGTGCTCTACGTGCATAAACAATCAACTGAACATAAATGTTTACATGTTTTTTCTTCTTTTTGTTTTGTTCTTGTCTTGCGATGTTATGTGTTAAAACGAAATAGGAAAATATCAGAATATATATCGTGTATATGATGCACTAATATTGAATCGTAGAAACTCGATTTCATTGATTATTGTTGGATTAGATTAATCAAATGTTTGATTAGTTATCCTTTTTTGGTTTTTAATTTTGAATATGTTGTTTTGGAACATGCATTAAGTTTGAAACTAACAGATCGTGAAAAATAAATAAGGATGTTGTCTGGTAAATATTGCTTCATTTTATCGCCAAAGACGATTCTCGACAAGGGGGAAAGGCGGATTTGGGATTTTTTTGGATTTTTTGGATTTTGAAAATCCCAAAATCAAAAACGTGAATGATGGAATTTCCATCTGAATTTTTTCCCATATGTAAGTCTCATGATTCTTAGAATATTCTAAAATTTTCAGCGCAAACAGATGTTTCCTTCGCAAGATAACGAATGCGCAAGAAATACTCATTTCACGGCACGGTCAGAAAATCCAGTTTTTTTGAAAATTCAATATTTTAAGAAGGAAACATTTATTCGAATTGAAACTTTTAAGATCTTTTATGGACCAAGAAACCTATATTTGTGAAGAATTTCAGGTCGAAACTACGTCATTCACAGAGGGGAAAATGCTTTTCAATTGATGGGATTTTGGGATTTTCAAAATCCCAAAAATCCGCTTTCCCCCCTTGGTTCTCGATGTTCACATCTGCATACTGAGTGGTGTAATTTGAACTGCGAGAAAACCACACTTTCACTTTATCAACATTTTAATAATTGTTCTCTTGTCTTTTTTAACACTTTCTATACCACATGTTTTCGTCATAGTTCGAGCTCTGTAAAGAGAATACATAGGAAATCAATTTGTAATATTACGTAACGATAAGCAAGCAATAGAAACAATAGATAATTGACTACTAGAGTATACAACTTCTAATGATTGTTTTCTGTCAATGTCTTAATGAGATCAGAAGGCGATCTATTGGACTACTAATTGTACCGTATTGCTTTTAGCTGCCATAAACATAGATGATCACTGCTGTGACTATAGATATATCAGACGATGATAGATAATACATTATGTAAATATTTGGTTTCTTATTGTTTTAATTATCTTAACTTTGATTTGAATTAAGATTGAACAAATTTTCATGTTTTATTATATTCCTAGAAGTTAAATAGATGCAGAGCTTTATTTTGATTTTTAATGTATTTGTTAGGTTCTATGTCTATTATCAGGTGCTAATTAATAATTCGATCTCCGACATTTTATGATTGTAAAAATTAGTTTATGACACTTTCCTTGGTTTTGTCAAATGCTACCTGGAAGAAATTTTCTAACTTGTCCGATTCTCCTTTCAACAGACTACAGAAATGTAGTGTGAAGTCTCAGCAAACTCAAATGTATTTATTACTTTTTAGAGTCAACCAGTTTTATGTCTTGTAGATAACAGCTGTGCTAACCATTATCGTTTTCTTGGTAAATACTTTATGGAAACTAATTGAGTTGATTGATATAGTTTTTTCGTCCTCTAAAAAATAATATAATTATTATATTCAGTAACTATATTGGCCGAGAATCAGATGAGTTCAATGTCATACCTGCGAGACTCTTAAGCAACTATTTTTAGACCAAAAAGAACCCATATCGATTAACACATTAACGTAGTTAATATCTTAAATATAGAAAAGAAAAGAAATGTGTAGCAAAATATTCCCGAACGTTCAAAATTAATAGGCCTCACATGAGCACTGAATCGCTTTTCAAATTTCTTTTGAACTCAATAAACATAATAATAAATATATATATAAAGAGAGAGAGAGAGAGTAATGTGCAGATTTCTACTCTCTGTTGTTGTTGGCCTATTGAACTGGAAGCTAGGAAATAGAATCATGCGTTGCAGAATTGCTTGCCTTTTAAAATCTATCAGCACTGTGGAGTAATACTTTTTCTCTCGGAAATTATCTTACAACATGAATTTTATTTTCATTGATTATACACTACAAATGATCAAATTCAAATTCCGAGCTATACAATCGCAATTAAAAAAAATTATTTATTGGTATTAACTCTATTTCAGATTTTGAGTTGTTCATGTCTCCCGTAGAACATGTCATGTTCATTTTAATGTGCATATTTATTTGCTATTTCAACAATGCATTATTTCATCATTGAGTAAAAATAGGCAATATTCGACTAGATGTACTATCTTACACTTCGTTGTGACAAGTACAATTGAATGCATAACTGGATAGATGCAGTATAATTTATCTGTCCCTTGCAGGTCTTTCCTGCGTTTGCATTCATTCAACGTTCATATTCTTCGTTCTTTATGTTATTTTCCTATCTCGATATCATTCCTCTTATGGTATTCTATTCTAACTCAAGCTATTGCAGATATGTATATATCGGTCAATGAACACAGCATTAAATTGAGTCTTGGATGTGCATCACTACGATCAGACATATCATTAGCCATAAGACGAAATTAGTTTTTACTCTGTAAGATTTTTGATTGATTTTAAAGTTCAGAAAAAAAAACTCATTTTTATTTTATAAAAGCCTTGTTTGAGAAATCTTACGAGTCAAAATATTGTATTGAATAAAAAGCGGTCCAATGCATATAGTGCGTGACAGATAACTGAATAAAGAAAAGTCATAAGTATAGCGGCAAATGCAATTAGCACAGTATCAAACACAGCATGCATCGTCTCTTGGCATTGACAGCTGATAACTCAACAGCTATTATTGATGTTGGTATTTCAATAGCAGTTGGAGAATCAGCAGGTAGTCAGACGACGATTAGTATTATTATGGATTCTGTTAACAGACAAAATTACTCTTCAAAGAATAATTATTCAAGCCACATGGTCTAATGATGACCAATTTTGACACTTTAATAAAAATAGATACTATTTTTGACAATTTCGTCCTAGAAAACTCAGAGAATATTAGTTGACTCTACAACTTAGGCAACAGCAAAAAAAAGTACTTATCATAGCATACTTATTGAAATCGACAGGCAATGTTTTCATAAGAAAAAGAACTATTAATGTTTTGAGCTGTTTGTTTTGTTATATTATCACGAGAAATAACACCAAATAAAACAGATGCCACTAGAAAAATAATCAGGTTTCTCAGAGGCATACGCCAGTAAATGGTAATATCATACGATAGCAGTTATTATTTCGGAATTTATTTTAGGAAACAAAGCAAAAAAGGTCTATTTTATTCATACGAATAACCACAACTTGCTAAACCGATGTCGTGACTTCTTTTGTTGTATGATATTTAATACCTACGGAATTGTTCACTTCTACATTTAAGCCATAATTAAATACTATTCATGCTTTGCATCTCTCTGATCTTGATCGTAGCATAGCTACTTTTTGTCTGTTTGCTCATTGGATTAACCATGATTACTTGCTTATATTCAAGAATGACATTCTGATGAATAGAGTCCTTGTATATTATGCATATATCATTTTTATCTACGACTCTTATTACGTCATATAACTCGAAAATCTTCTACTATCATCATATTCTTTCTTTATGCTAGCTATTCATTCTTGTTGACAGATGCAATACTCCGTGGAATTACGTTCTTAACAAAGAATACAAATGATACATTCTTCTACAAAAGAAAACTTGAATTTAATGCTACATAATAAAAATACACATTAACTATTGGATAATAATGCCAAACAGAAAATTCTCTTTTTTTTAGATTTATTTATCTGTTTATTTCTCATTAAGAGAAAATAGTAAAGATATATATATATATATAGAAAGACACACATATACAATCAAAAAATGAAAACAAAATGTTTCAAATTTTCTTAAACATATATTTTTCGATCATCAGTTGATGATGATGAAGATGATGTTGTAGGCGAATGCGTTGATGAAGACATAATAACACTGTTATTATGTTTGCTATCAAACTTAGCCGTAAGACGAATGACTTCGAGTTGGCGATGACGTTCACAGTTCGTAATCGAGGGTGAAGGTGTATGAGTTTCTTTAGATTTTTTACCATTCAATTTAAAACGACGATGTATGCGATAAGCGATATCAAATACTTGACCAAATGTTAACATAATCTATATATGAAAATTGAGATTCAATGAAATTTTTCAATAATAAAACCTATACCTCAGTTGACATTGCTTCACTTTTTACAACAAATACGTGACAATAATGATGAAATTCTCCACTGGAGGATAACGATGGCGATGGTGGTGTTGTCTGTTGTTTATTATCACCGATTGAAGTCGCAGTGGCGGCATTCGAATTCGTATGTGACATGCCATTAGTTAGACGTTGTTCACGCGTAACATATGCAAAATACCGTAAATCTTCATCTTGACATGCACAATGAATGGATTTAATATCATGAAAACATATAACGACACGTTCTTTTGCATGTTTTAAAAATTCAACGCCACGAGATGAAATACTCAAGCCAATAATTGGCAAAACGCGTGCATATTGAGTCGATTGTTTCAATCGTGAAATAGCTTGCGAAGGCATGGCTGTGGTACCATCATTCAACATTTTAATTGCTGTTGAACCTATATCAATATTATAATTCATTATTTTAATAATAGAAAATTATTTATCTTAGATAAATAGAAGGAGACTGTCAACACAATATCTAATTATGAAATTTCAAAATCAATATGTACTCAAAAACAGTCTGCTGATCTTGATCGAGCATTGCATTCGGAAGAAAAAACATCTGTTATTTTATCATTCACCAAAAAAAATACAATCAACAGTAGATTAAATAAAATTTTTAAAATGGACGATTACAACAGAAACAATTTGCTATTACATCAGTATAACATTCAACTATAATAGTATGTGAAGTAATATACCATCAAAGATTATCATCGCCGATAAAAAGAAATAACTCAACCTTTACGTGTAGTACTTAACATAGTATGTCTGGTGACTTCGCATCATTGACTTTCGCTAAAAGCTGTACAGCTTCTCTATGAAACAAAATATTCTCGAATGCAGCTCAATAGTCGCGTTCGTTGTAAAACTTTTCATTGAACTTAAGTAGAACGTCTCGGAATTGACAACTGAGATCATTTATTTTCTTCTTACTAACTTACCTAAGTAGTTGACCCAATAAATGCATGGTTGTTCACCAAGTAATCTTTCATTTACATGTGGCCATTTATATAGCGATTCATTTTGATATTGGCCAGTTAAATTTGTAGGCGCATCAATATCATTAGTTGATGTTGTTTCGTCGATCGTTGATGATGTAGGCATTTTAGGTTTTTTTTCAAGTGAATCAGTTTTTATCGATGTTGATGATGATGATAGACTCGTCGAAGAAATGGCTCGTTTAACGCAAGCATTTGTATTTATTGGTTCATTTAATGTTGTTTGTACACCTTTTTCTTCCGATGAAGTTGCTGATAGAGATTCATCTAAATTATTTAATGATTTACCAGTCATTGTACAAGCTGAAATTTTTGTTAAAGACATTTCTAATTCGTGATTGGTTTTTTTTGGTGATGTTTGCTGTTTACAATCATAGAATGATTCTTCGAATGAAGATAAAGACTGTTGTTGTCGTTGCTGATGCTGCAGAAGAGATATACTTGAATGACACTGACGACGGGTACGAATCGCTTCGGCATGATCTCGCAATATAACTGTCGATGATGATGATGATGAATGAGATGAAGATATAATAGAAGTTGGAATACTCGTAGAAGTTATCTGTTCTTGTTGTTTTTCTTTATCTTCTTTTTCTCTTATAATAACATCCATAGTTGACTGAGATAATGGAAGAATGGCAGACGTATGTTCACTGTTGTTATTATTGTTAGGTAATGATGACAATACTGAACAGAAGAAGAAGAAGAAAAAAAAAGTAAGATATGAAACAAATTGTAGATAACTATTCGTCTGAATAGAATAGAATATGATTGGCACTGACAAATATTCTGCTTCTTTTTTATACTACCTTTTTCTTCTGGCTCATTTTCATTAATAAGATTAATATTGGATTCTTCAATTATAGTCGGTGGTAGTGATGGCTGAATAGGAAACGTAGATAAAATTTCATTTTCATCTATATCATTCATTGTTGAAGATATCGATTTAGTCCAATAACGATTCGATGATGATTTGGTTAATTGATAATCGTCCGTTGAACTTTCGTCAGTTGAACAGCCAGCTAATTCAAGACAAATTGAATTACGATGATTGATATAATAATTATTATTGTTGTTGTTGTTGTTATTTTGATTTAAAAATACTTGTAAATGTTGTTGAGGACATATCATAGAATTTGAACGTTTAAGAACAGCATCACCAGTATTATGAATGCTTGTTATCGATAATTGATCTGAGGGTATAATATGATCAGTACATGATAATGGTCGATGATCACTTGGACTTGAGCTTATATTAAGTTGCGATGAATAATTTTTTCGACGAAATAAATTAGCTCGATTTTTAAGGCGATTAAATGGTTCGGCAAATTTCTTGCTTGTTGATACAGGAACTGGTAAGGCCTACAATATATGATAAAAAGCGTGCATCACTTAGTTAACGTGCGTCATTGCTTTATGTGTAGAAGTATGATATAGTACGTTCTACGTGTTCGAGTACTTGTGCACACCACACACACACACACACACGAAGAACGATGATAGAGAGCATACGCACAAAATAGAGCGAGCGCAGTGGAAGGTTATCTTTTATAACACACGCGCACATTCGTTTTGATGGTTTTGCCATTGCTCCACCCCTCTCTTTCTGTAGCTTTCATCTGAGGACTCAGGATACGCACGTATAAGAAATGAAAGAAACGATGAAGAAACGATGAAAGATGGATCGTCAATGTCTCTTTTTTTCTTCCTATCATTTATATGAGCATTCGACCTTGACAATGCACACAGTTAATGTTTCTTAGGAGGTAATGGAAGGCGAAAAGGATGAGAAGAAGGATACATACGATATCGATTAGTTTTATGATTTATGTAAGTTATATGATTCACTAAATAGCTAGATCTTATCGCAGATTAATCTCTATTCGACGTGATCATTGCTTTATTTTATTAGGAAGAAAAAGCAACAACATATATTTACCGAAAATATTTTCCTACAATGCAGAAGTTTTCAGTATACTAAAGAGTAATCTGAATTAATGAATCGAATTTGAAAGCAAGCGTTTCTTATTTATGAGAATTAGTGAGGAAAAATAAATGCTGAAAATCTATTCGAAAAAAAAACTCTTCGGTTTGGAAGCTGGATCGCACTCTTTTTTTGCGATCGGAATATCCCCGATGATAGTTTCTTGAACGAAAACATCAAATAGGCGATCCTACCTTTGGAATTGGTCCATATTCAATTTTAGTTAAATCTGAACAAGACGCCATAATAGCTATAGATGATGAATATAAATCTAAAGAATAAAAAACGAACAAATAAGATCGACCATCGTCTAGTCAAATATATTTAACAGAGACGAAATAACATGATGCATCAGAATGGACTTGTTTTGGATCGAGGCAATTCGGCATACGCCAACCCGTTTTATTCTTCCTTTGTTATGCATATACGTCATATGTTTGAAATTTGACTCATAAAAAAAAGAGTTGCAAATGCTCGCTGTTAAATAGAACAAAGAAGAAATAGGAATGTTTTTGATAAAAAAATAAAGTGTAAAACGTATAAATCTGTCTATCTATATGTATATCTACATTAAAACTATAAGGTCAATCGCCTTTCTCGTATAGTTATAATCGGAATGTGTTAAAGTGCAACATAAAAAAAAGAAATAGTAAGATCAAAGGATAAATGGATAACACCCAACTGTAAAATAAAAGTCAATAATAAAGCCATGACTCAGAAGAAAATTAAAAAAAAATGTTTCCCTACATTTTTATCTTTCACACTATGTACCTTCGGTCTAGACTCATCAAAAATGAATGCAAATCTGTGAGCTTCAAGTACGTAAGAAAGAGGATGATACTGTTTGAATCAAATAGTTTCTCTTCTTTATTCTCTTCCTCCCATACTATACATACGTGCATCGCTATGCATGCTTTGAAAAGACACTTGAGAAGACAACTGCTTTTATTCTCAGTGGACAATGTAAAATATCTTCCTTTTTTTTGCCTTCTGTGTCTGTCTCATTTGTTGAGGATTAACAAGAGAATCATATAGCAATGACCGAGGTCACTGGTAATAGGTAACTAGAAAGATTACAAATAGAGATCAATATACTGGTTGTATTGTTTACAGGCACACGCACTTACTGATTGATTGATTAGAAAAGAATAGATTAACTTACAATTACAATCGAACAACGCCTCTATTCAATTAAACAGATAAAATAAATTTAACAGATGAACTCAATCAAACTATGGCCGAGTTTTAATTGAAAAAAAACTAATGTTTAAAACAAAAGTACTTACGCATATATATACGTATATGAAATTTGATTATATCATCAAATGTCTAGAATTTAATCAGTACGGTCTCATTGAAACAAAGTGCAGCAAGTGAATCTCTCATGCTCAATTTTTTTCTTTGTCTCTCATTTTTTATCCTAACAAGTAGATTCGTACCCAAAGTATAACAAAGAACAGTACGAAAGTTGGAGGACTGCCATTTTTACTGAAAATGAGTAGATGAATTGTCGTCACATTCTGAAAATCTAGTACGTTTACTGAGTAAATAAACAACAAAACTATTATCCTCTTTTTTCTTCTTCTTCTACATCGTCGTTTAGATGTGCATACGCACATTAATGTATTGTGGAAGCGCAAGAAACATAATCGAAAAACAAGGTAAACTTGATATTTTTAATGCTTATTAATCGATTTTGTTCCTTTCGATTTATTTTTCATCATTCATTTTGCAAAGGAAAAAATCGAGTGTTCGACACAGAAGGTTGTCTAAATGACTGAATTCTAGAGAGCATTTGAAAAAAAATTTCAAAGGTATGATTATATCCGTTGTACAATAAAAGTTCTTTTTGTTTCAGCCTGTGCCGATGAAGATTAAAATATTTGGTTCAAAAAACTGTATTTATTTGTAAGAAAAAATGTTTAAACCGGCGATTTGTTTTCATTACAGATTTACTTTTTAAAATAAACTCAATTTTTTTTACTCAGCTGAATAAATAGAAATATCTAAAAGCAAAAAAGAGGGAACGGTTAAACAATGGAGCCGGCTGGTTAAGAATTCCAGACTATTCTATGCGAACAAGAGATAGTTGCATTCATCATTTCTATTTTGAAACCTTACAGTATCAATAACGATAGCTGACATTGATCCTTATATTACAAATTACCATATATTTTCATTTTTTTTTGATTCGAATATAAATGAGAAAAGATCATATTTTATATATATATTCGTTTGCATATTTACTTCGTTAAATAGATAGAATTGTGTTGTTGCTTTCTATCACTACTTGATTGTATACAACCCATTAGTTTCGAGCCGTATGGTGAATTTGATACACAATGATTTTTTTTTTATGATAGTTCGATCAAAATGAAACAAATAGTAACGTGAGATCAATCAAATAAATGTTTTGTAGAACAAATTTTTAAATATATTGAATAATATGTTGTTGAGAAATCATGGATGATATGCCTTAACTAAGTCTTGATAGTATTGAAGTAAATAGACAGTTATTTTATGTATTTCAAGTTAGTTTCATTTGTTTTTCTTGCTTTGTAGAAGGTTAAATAATAATTATCCATTTACTTGAAGGTCACACAATATTCTAGTCGAATAGGTAAAATTAGATATAATAAAATGATCGTTATTGGTAATAACAAGGCTGAATTCAATTAAATCAATAGCATGTGATCAATACGGGAATGGCTACGCAGAAATAACATCAGGAGAATTCGTTACTATTTATTTCGTATTAGCAAAAACTCGAATAATCATAGTTGACGTATACAAGTATAATTAGCCAGTGAATAAGTACAACAATCGGTAGAACATAATTAACGCTAGTTGATGTCCGTGTGATAATATTTTCATTGTTAATAAAACTTATGCCTTGAGGTCATAATAAGCAGACATCAAAATAGATGGTAATAACTGGACTGTAATTAATATAAACAAGAATACCTACAAAGGTCTCTTATTAATCAGACTGATAAAAGCATACTACTCTGGTAGATCAACATTTTAATCTTATTCAGTAAGACTAGAAGGGATTTACGTTTAATTTTTGATAAGGTTAAGAGATTGTACTCGATAGGATAGAGTTGGTATTTGTCCAGCTAGGCAAGATGAATAAATAATCGAATGTGTCAATTGATGGGCAACATGTTCTTAGCCGTATGATCTTTTTAAAATAGAGTAGCTCTATAAAGAGCAATTTTCAAACCTAAAATTGACGGGAGAATCATATGAAAATATTTCTGTTTTGTGTTTGGTCAAGTAAATGAATCGAAAACAAACATCTGTTACATTAAAAAAAAATTCATATTCAAGTTTCATAATTAGAAGAAAAATAATAATTTTAGTTATTTTAATGATGAAATTTTCCTCAGACTAGTTAGAAATTTGGTTTCTAGGGTGTGAGTAGCGGTGTCATAGCTGATTAAAAAGTAATAGTTCAAGAGCCTGAAAATATCTCTGTTTGTATTGGATCCATTTCGATCGAATTATCAAGAAGACTAATGTATAGAAATCTTTTCATCGCAGTCCCTTTGGGACTAAACTATAGAGCGCATACAAATTCTTATCATACAGATACCACATACCTAAAACGAAAAAAAACCTATTACACTTTAGTTGCTTTCCAAGCGTAATCGACCGCCAGAGAAATAATCGATGTTACTTATCTGCATACTTCCAATGGAGTCTTTTTTAATGGTCTATTTTTTGTATACTTCACTCAGAAACACTGATATTAGCAGTTCGTCAAAAAGTATGAATTGATGAGTTCACACATTTTACGTTGATTGAATGTAACCGTTGACATGTTTCTTCATAACTTGATTATAAATTTTTATCTTTGCACAAATCAGAAGTTAATTTCAGCCATTCGAATTTCTAGGAAGACTTCAGATTATTTCAGAAATAAAGATGAGCCTTTCCGTTTGTGCCATTTAACATTCTTGTATGACGCTAAGAATTTCATGAGAAAGGAATTTTTAAGCGTGTTGTTCTTTTGATACATAGTCAACGACTATCGTTCACAGTTTTTCACACTTATTAGAACAAAAATTCCGTGTAGGTCTTCGGTTGGTGCATCGCTGCCCCTTCGTTTCTGCAGATAATCTGTTAAAAGTCACTTCTGAACAGCCCTTGCAATTTTATGTTAAAAAATATATTCAACGCAGATTGAAAACCATGTTCATAACTGATCTTGGTTCTTCCGCCTTCTATGACGATACATTTGGCTGGGATAATTTTTGTAAAAGGAAAAACGATCACCTTCGTCATTTTTTTCGCACACATCATGTGCGGCAATTGAAAGATCGACATGAATCGTTCCTTTTAACGTGGTTGGCTTTTGTTTATGCGAATTAATATCACAGAATGATGCAAAAATGTGATGCTGTAAGCAAATTTCTTCTTCCTTTTTTTCTCTCTCGTTCGCTCTTTTAGTTTGTCCTTCCTTTTTCTAGCCGTTCGCTGCACTCACGTATCTTCGCTACCGTTTATCATCAGTACTTCTCTCTTTTCTTTTTTCACCTTTTCAATTGATTTTTCATTTATTTACTCTTCAAATATCCCTACCAGCGAAAATTGGTACGCAGCATAATATATTGTTGGCACAAATTGTAACGCGTTGCTTAAAACGATGTAGCTTTTCGCTTATACATCTATATTTTTCGTTTTCTTATGTAAGCACTTCCGAGTGTCACATTCGCGAACATAATAAAAAAAAAGAAGTTTTTCACACTGCTTGAAATTAGAAAGGAACGAAAGCACAAAAACAAAATATGACGACTTGTTGACATCGTGTAAAATGAAAGATAAATTTTTTACTGAAACTCATATTCTTTACTTTTAGAGAAATACACAACGGCGATTAATCATTCTCACGAAAGATTTACTCTTTCGAGAAAAAAGATATTATCATAATTGCCTTTGGAATTCTCTCCTTTTTGAAATGCCACAATATTCAATAGGATAAATATCTTAGAATAAAAAACAAATCTTTAGCATTCTTCGTTCCCTAGTTATATAATGCAATCACGTGTCAAAAAACAAAGAGTGCACAATGCTTGGATTGCTTTTCTACAAAAGCGGCATACATATTTAATATTCACTAGTCATATATCAAACATATTTTTATTAAATATTAAAAGAAAAGCACACACACAAAGAAGAAGAAGAAGAAGAAGAATACAATAGATTCCTTTGAAAAAAATTTAACATTCAGTAGTTTCTTGTATTTCGCTTGTTTTATCGTTTGTTAAATTTTGCGATTGACGTTGTAGTTGATTTTCTTCATGATCAATACTTTGAATAGAATCATTGTTTAGAGCATCGACATTTTTGTAGATAGTTGAAGGCGGTGATGCCGGTGAGATTAATGTTTGTGATGGATTTTTATTACCTATCGACTGTCCACTATACATACTACTTAACATATCCGATGAAGCATAGCGTGGCGCAGTTGTTTGAGGATAATGAGTCATATTATTTGATGATATTGAATTCAAACCTCGTTTTTGTTCAATGACTTTTTTTCTTTTTTGTTTCTGTATATATAATCGTTTAAGACGATACCATAAAATAACAAGAATAACGGGCGCAACTGTTATTGCTATTAGTGTACCAAGAACAGTAAATAATTTTTTTGTATTATTTGCTGATTTAGATGTTGGCTTGGTGTACTTGAAAAACCTATCAAGAAGAATAAGAAGAAGAAAAGAAAAATCAATCGATAACTATTTAATAATCAATAGAACAAACCTTGGTGTTGTTGTTGGCAGTGGTGCAGTTTTACGTGCTGCAGCATTAAGAAGACTTTCGGCAGTAGATAGATTATCCGCCGAACTTGATATTTCGATAGTAGTCATTGCTGTTGTTGTTGTTGTAGTAGTGGTGGTTGCGGTTGTTGTTGTTGTCATAGCATCACAATCAAGAAACATAAGTTTATAATTACATTTATCTCCTAAATTTTGAATAATAAAATCACTTGAATTTGAATATTCCACTGGTTCATTTTCATGAGGATACTGTTCAAAAGACGATGATGTTTCATTTTGAATACATATAGGTGTTAAACGTAAATAGTTTGTATGATATTTTACTGTTGAATGTGGCCCATTTCGATGAATGCCAGGATTATTATATAGATAATGAACATTACATGAACATGAATGTTGTCGGGATATATGAAAAAATGTTTGATTAAAATGTGATAATAAACAAAAGGCAACATCACTCAAATCAAAACTAGAAAATTAAAGAAAAATACAATAGATGATTTATTTTAAATATTCATTTTTTGCATCCAGGGTTTATCTTGATGTCAATAGCTTTTTGTTTTGTTGTATTGATATGCAATATTAGTTACATACGTTTGTTCTATTCATTCTTTTGTTAGAAACAATCAATCAACTCTATGTTTGCTATTCTGAAAGACTGTGCTTGTCAACATAAAAAATATGTCAATGAAGGCCATCGTTTCGAGAATCTTCTTATTCAAGATACTATCAGGTATGGTAATATTTTTTCGTCGTTCGAACAAGAAAATTATAATAATTGATAGGACAAATATTGCTTTGGTCGTGAGAACCTGTAACTTCAATAGCAGAAAAATTTATAGCATATATATTATTCATTGACACATTTGTCTTTTGTTTTTTTTCTTGGGCTTTGGTTTGCATGAATGCTTATGAAAAGAAATAATAAAGTTAAATGTATCCTATGCATCAATAAACTTCAACCATGAACTGTATGTCATCTCCAACTTTATGATGGCGAGCATCGTTCGGCAGGGTTTGTCGTACGCAATCATCATTCCATTCCTCTCGATGGAATTCATATCCGGTTCTAAGCTCTTCTGAGAGAGAAAAAAACTATTCTATATATGTAGTAAGCAGTAATTTGTACTTGTAAAATTGCCTCTTTTTTAATCATAATAGAGAACGACCGATGTAGCTGACAAGATATTTATTAGCTGAAAAAGAAACACTATGTCCTTGTACTGTAAATCAACCAAAAATGCTTATGACACAGCCAACAAACATTAAATCAATAAACGACATGTTTAATTTGTTTAGCTAGATGTAATAGCACAACTGCTATTATTTAAGATGATAAGATTAATTTACTTCTCGTTCGGTCAAAAGAAAAGCTTAGTTTTTCGTGTAGAAATTGCTTACTTTGTATTCGACAGGTAGTTGACATTTAAACTAGCTAAGTTCCAAAGCCAATGGAAATTTTGTGGATCAATTAGCTGCATCAATTGTACGCCTTGTAGATTAATTTCTTTTAAATGAGTTAAACTTGTAAAGACATTTGAATGAATAAATTTCAATGGGTTATTATTTAAACGTAATACATGTAAATTAGGTAAATATTGAAATGTATTATTGTATAATTGATTTATTTGATTAAAACCTAAATCAAGTTCATATAATTTATTTAAATGCTCAAAATGCATTGACGATACATTTTGAATCAAATTATTAGCTAATGATAAATTATTTAATGAATATAAATAATTAAATGCATAAGGAGATAGATATTGAATATGATTATATGTTAGTATTAATCGTCCTTCGAAGAATTGTAAATGACGAAAAGCATACGGATCAATTGTATTAATATAATTATAGCTTAATGTAATTTCATCAGTTTGGTTATAATTAAAATTATTTGGAAAATAATTTTCTGTTAAATTTGTTGTATTAATACTTGATAAAATTGTATAAATTCTTACAGAAGCAAGAAGAGGTGTTGATGTTATATTAATAGGCGCAGTCGTATATTCGAGCAATGAAAATTTTTCATCATTGATGTCAGAGATTTGGCGTCGATCTCTTTTACTGTTTCTAATTCGACGAATTTTTAATGGCGAGGATTGACTACTTGTTTGATACGATGAATTTGGTGTTAGAATAGAATCGTATTCAAGAAAAGTCTCGTATTGATTCTCATTTGTAGAATTTGTTTCATATTGTTGACGAGTAATAAATTTTTTATTTGTAAAACCGTAGAATTTAGATGATTCAATTAAAAGTGTATAGATTACTGAATTAGAAAAGAAAAGTTCAGATATTTGTATTTGCAAATCAATTGATTTGACGAGTATATTGGTGATTGTTGCACCATATAATGCTTGTCCATTTGATTCCAAATTTATTGTACCATAATCATCTGTACATGATATAGCTAATTGACCAATATATGCATTATAGAATGCATGATCATTCAAAAAAAGATGTCGAACATTAAAACGTAATGTTCGTGCTCGAATGTCACTAAAAGCAAATCGATCTAAAATTAAATTATCATTCGGAGTTTCAAATGCTAAACGATCGTATTGAACAATTGGCCAATTATATTCGTTGGTAATTTTAGTAAATTGACGGCATCGTAAACGTGTTTCATTTAATGAGGATAAGGGTACGCCACGTGTACGTTGACAATGACATTCGCGTGGGAGTTTTAATAGTTCACAGGCAGTTTTAAAATTGGCTAAGACATAGATATTTGATGGCAGTAAGAAGATAATCAGGAGAACAGAATAACTAGATGAGAAAAGAAGAAGAAGAAGAAACAAGATAGTGATGTTTTCATCGGTCGCTACGGTTTTTATGTATCACATGCTATGTCAAAATATTATTTTTTTCTCAATCTTCTCTCCGTCAATGTAATACATACCCGATCATTTGATTTAATTTGATGGAATGTTGTATCATAAAAAGACGATAATTATTCTCTTGAATGGTATTTAATGACTATGAATTAATATAATGAGCAGATAGTATGGATGTGTTCATATGTGAAAAACAGTGTTGTTCATTGAATAATGTCTCTCTATCTTACAGTCGGTCTTTCCACGTATATGAAGCAAATAAAGAAGAAGAAGGAGGGCGAGTAATGAATAAGCAAAGAAGCGAGAATACCGTTGTTGTTTAGATTATTGACGCTCAATAGAAAAACCACAATTCACCGCATCGATCATCTTTACAACTATTATTAGCGCACACGCACACCATACATATAAATGTATATATATATAGAGAGAGAGAGAGATGTCTAAACCAACGACGAGCATTGATGAGTGACAAACGTAACTGTGTGCATTGTTGAACGATGCTGTTAGGATCAAAACTAAATGCAAAAAATAGAAAGAGGATAGTAGGTGGAGAATAAGCCACAAAAGGGAATTCTCTCGTTTTGTCTTTTGTATTTGTCAGTATTCCCGTATAAAAAAAAATTATTTCTCGGAAATTGCAAGTATCAATATGTTTTATACAAGTAGAGAAAACAGCTATCGCAAACAATGTAAATGAATACTAATGTTATGCTTCAATAGAAAAGAATTACATAATTTATTTTGAAGCAAACGAATTAGTTCTAATCCTATTTACCTGTTATCGAATTAACAACACTCAACTTGTTACTCGATGTAACGCCCAAGCATAAGTTTTTCCTGTCTTATTATTTATGTTATTTTGACTGTAGCATTCTTCCATTGTGAGAATTATCATCACGATTGCTTAGCGATGCGAAAGACTGGCATATTGCGCTCTCTCTCTCTCTCTCTCTCCCTCTCGTCCCTGTATTTATGAGTCATCCTCAATCGAAGAGAAATACAAAGAAAGAAGGCATTTTCAGACATCTCGCCTTTTTCATTCTTTTCTCGTCAAGATCCACAGCTTGGCCTTCGACTATTAATTAGAAAATGCTCGTGGTACTACCGCTACATTACCATAATCATCAATACAATCCATTTTCGTCTTTCTCATTGATGATGTTATTGTTGTTTTTGTTCTTTTCTTTGTCGAGTTGCTTTTGGTTCGGGAAAAGTTGCGTTACTTAAATATTAGCAATGCATATTGATAGGATTAAACACCGTTCTTTAATAATAAAAAATAGAAATAAAATAGCATCATACATAGACTACAAACATCAAATAAAATTAACAAATGTTAGCAAGCTTCGTTAGCCAACGGCATTTTCTATTGTTGTTCCATGAACCTGCTCAGCTATGATCAAACATCAGGAAAAAAGTGATTATATCAATGATACGATGTGTTAATAATCGTTCAAAGAATGACTTCGTTTCATACCGGTTACAAATCTTTCTATTGGATATGTGTGTATTTCAACCTATGTCTCGACGTATATGTGTATATCGATAGATTGAAGCTAAAATCACTCAAAGAGAATAAATAGTTTTCATCTGCAATAACTAGTTCGATATAATTGTTATCTGCTGTCTCGTTTAAGTATCATTAAGGGTAGGAGAAAACAGCACGTCAGATCAACTATAAACGTCATAAAAAGATATATTTATATCTGAATAGCAGCTCTTTCGTTCTTGATTTGTCTTTGAGCGTCTTTAAAACATAGGCTATGTCTAGTAGAATCCCATGATACAAAAGACAATTTCTTGACTAAATTGAGTAAACCGACGAATCGAATTAATCAAAAGTTTCTTTTGTTTCATTGCTTAATAAAATCCCACCAAAGAA
This sequence comes from Rotaria socialis, assembly GCA_905331475.1. Lineage (NCBI taxonomy): Eukaryota > Metazoa > Rotifera > Eurotatoria > Philodinida > Philodinidae > Rotaria > Rotaria socialis. The sequence goes on from CAJNYU010000179.1 coordinate 53,709, forward strand.
AAACTGAAAGCAAAACATGCTTAGACAGATCGAAGAATTGAATTTGGTCTGAATTAATTAGAAGAAATCAAATTTGTAAAGGAATAGGTCATTCTGAGAATTTAGCAATCTTCATATATGATCGTATTCGGTTTTGAACAAGTTCTTTTTGTTTCTTTCTTTCTTTCTGTCAACTTTACTTGTTTATTTTATTGACGTATAACACTCTTTGTACTTGAGAGAAGAATAATGGCAACAGATTGTTTTCATCAGGAAATATAATTATAAAAGATATTATATCAATTATTCATATTATCAATCATTATTGACTTTTGTCTTGACAACTCAGTCAGAGTAGGCTAATTCTCTATCTTCATATATATATATATTTGTCACCTTTTTACATCCTTCTGTCAGTTTGAAGAACATGGTGTCGGAAGTGGTTGCTTGGCAAAAAAACCGAATAGGTAGAAAATTATCGATATTTAATTGAGCGAGACACTTCTATTTTTTTTTTTACATTTTACAATCTATCGATTCGTTCTATTTCTTTGTGTTTTGGCCGATAATTTAGTTATCAAATATTTCTTTTTTTCAAGACTAGCGTTGCCGATGACCTTGGCATGGATAACATTCTTATGTCAATTTAGAAAGAAACTACTGTTCAGGAAGTAATAAATGTTTGCAGTTTCAATGGTTCATTCAATTGTGTTGTAGATTTTGTACGCACAACCCTCAACAATGGCGTTATTAATACTTCGAACAGTAACGAGATTATTCATAAAAGAAATAAAGAAAATTTTTGACCATCAACAAGGAAAAACATACAAGTGAACTATGCTAACACATTTTTATTCTACAAACTTTGATATTGAATACATCGATAGTTGCTCGAATTATGTGCATCGTTATTTAAAGTATTGATAAGATTTTTTAGAATTCAATGATCAATGCAGTAAATGAGTTACTCAGATAGTTGACCAATTTTTGTGTACTCAAAAAGTGAGTACACTCTAGAATCGGCCAGTGTGTCCGTCCGGCCGTAGGCACGATAACTTTCGAAAGGAGAGTCAGACCGTGATGAAATTTTCCACACAGTTCAATCTCATGAATATCTCGGTCGAGTTCGAAGATGAGAAGAATCCCTCAAGAAATGGTTGAGTTATCGAAAAAATTGTCATTTTTGACCAGGCCATCCCTGAGGAGGAGTACAGGGAATTTTTTTTCAAAAAATAAATCTTTCTCAGAATTATTCACAACATATATAAATCGACTCAGTTTTTAACGCTGATTCCGAATCTGATATTAGTTTTGAACTAATCCGTAGCTTTCTGATGAAACATCGCCTGAAAAACGTCTCAAAATGCACAAAAACTGCATCCAGAAATCAAATTGCCTAGTTTCTCATGATAATTTTGGTGTTCAGACATTCTAGAATGACTCATATGTCCCATGCACTTTTTGCAGTACACATAACTTTCGGATGAAATCCGAAGTTTCCACATTTATTTTTCTTTCGAAATAAACACACTACTATTTCGTATATCACTGCATTTCTATTCTTTTCAAAAAATGATCTTAACATTGTAAAATTCGTTTATTATTATTATTTTATGTCAGCTTCCAATATGATTTTGGGTGTGTAAAAGCAACAATATTATAGTCATTCGATCGTAGCTGTATTTCAAATAGCTAAAAAAATTCATCAAAAATTTAAGAAACAGCAATGAAAATTTCGCTTGTTTTATTAATTGATTTGTTGTGATACTTCTTTACGATGAAGTTGAGCATCTGAGTTCGGTTGTGTCTGATCATCATTTTCTTTTCAAACAATCTTTTGTATAGATCCAGACTGTGAATCAGTCGCGAATGATAGTACACCTTCATAACTATACTGAATACGATGATATAGACAATATCGCTAGTGATTCTTTTTGTAGCTTTCAGTATTATCTATAACTAGAGAGTAACATATGCGAAAAGAGCATAAATTGCTGACATACCTATAGTATCAATCGAACATTATATATTCATGCATTTCAGGGGCTACGATTGACTTGCTACGTATATTTGTAGTAGCATTAGCGAACATTTTTGCCCTATTGTCTTTCTTCTTAGTGTCTCTTACCATTCTCAATTCTCGCTTGATATCAACGTTCTGAATATCTCATACGATCGAAGTTATTGATAAAACACTATTATGCACATATAGCAATGTTGCCACCGCTATATTTTGAAATTTTATTCAACATAGTTTACGTTTTTTTGAATGTGAAATATGTTTCTAGATTGTTGTTCTATTGAGACTCTGTTACGCTCGATCATTGGTTCATACCTCAACGTTCATGATCTAGTAACTCCATTTGCATACAATTCAATATCAACCGTCTATATTATACTAATCCTATTTTGTGTCGCGATCATCTTCATTCGACAGGCATTGAGACTACCGGCAACTCATCACAATTGTTGATGAACTTCTATAAGAATCGCTTGAATTTCTTAGTTTACATGTGAAATATACGTTGTTATCCAAAACGTTGATCTGCTAATCATTATTATTGGTTATACGTGGAATTGTTTTGCGTAAAATTAGAAGCATTTGAAAAGTAACATGCAAATTCTGAAGATATTATTCAAGAACCGTTTTTTCTAAACGAAAACTTTTCTCTGTTCTTTTTCATTAATTTTGATTGAACAAAGTTAAAGTCGTAAATAGAACCTACTTTCTAATAAATCTAGTGAAATGCCTATTGCGCAGAAATCAACGTGTTTTCTGTAAATAAACAGATATCTCATAGTTAGGACTATAACAGTTCGTTTGAACTGAACTGAACTGCGAACTGTTATAGTCCTGCTCATAGTCAAATAGTACCAAAGACTCGTTGGTATAGTACCATCAAGACTAGATGACTGTGCCTGGAATTGGACAAATTTCGAAGAGATCTCATTTTCCTTGTTTCTTAACTCTCAATACTCATTGGCAAACAAATGCGCACCGTGTTCATGTGCAAAAGTGTATTCGAAATGAGTTTTCTAAAGAGGCATGCAGATGAAACACTTTTCTTATGTATATCCTGTGCAAGGGAAATTATTGAATTGTTGCCGTGCAAATCTTTATCTTTGCATTATGGAATAAAATCGAACTAATTCATCTTGAAAAAAAGAAGTCCATGTTTCTGTATTTAAACGTGAAGCTCAACACAAACTAAATCAAAAGTTGAATATGAATATAAACCAAGGCCCGAGGTTTTATTTAGGAAGAAGAAGATTTCCCTATCCCAGACAAATTGCAGATGGTAAAAGCACTACGAACTTCAAGAGGCCCAATAAGACGTTTGAAAACAATACCTGTACGCTGATTCTTATTCGAAATGAAGGGACGGTCGATCGAGCTATAAAATAGACAATAACCTAAGATTTTATAAAAACGTTCTTACACATATCATGGTTCGAAAATGCGATATCATATAAATGATTTTTACAATGGAAAAAAGGAAATTAATAAACTGACCACCAGAGGCCAATATCGTTGAGTACTACAATGTCGACTGTAATGGTTCTCTGTTATGATCCATTGTTGTGCACAGCTTATTTTCTCCCAGTCGCTATTGTTGTAGGTGTTGTACTAGTAGTAGTGGGTGTTCGCGTTGCTGTGAATATCGTAGTAGCAGTGCTTGTTTCTGTTGTTGCAGATGTCGTACTAATAGTACTTGCTGTTGTTGTGGATGCCGTACTAATGGTACTTGTTGTTGTTGTTGTGGATATCGTACTAATGGTACTTGTTGTTGTTGTTGTTGTGGATGTCGTACGAATGGTACTTGCTGTTGTTGTTGTTGCTATTGAGGTTGTAGCGTTCGTTGTATTTGTAGTTACTACTAAAGGTTCCGTTATCAATACAGGAAATGTCAAATTTTGACTATCATTATTTAGGCCGATGCCTAAACCTAAACCTAATGCTAAACCAATGATAACCAGAGATGCAAAAACAATAACAATTATCACGAGTTCTGGTGGCTTCCACGGGTTCCAAGTATCTGTTTCAAAGTCAGCTCTGTGTTCTATCATGTCGAGAATAGAGAAATAGTTTACTATAATATATTTTTTACACTACTCATGATGTGACCTTCGTCTCTACCTTTATATGTCTGTATAGTATCATTCAATGATGATTTTCTAAAGGAAAAATGAAACTGTACATTGCCTATAGGTATGATAAACAGACTGTTGCAAAAAGGTAGAGCGATAAACATCGCCATACCTATATCAAAATAACATTCATACGAAAGACTTTTTCCGATCGAAGTTGCATCACAATCTGGAGCACAGGCAAATCAAAACTCGTACAGTTCACTTATAGTTCGCCACATTCTTAGGCATACCAATATTGTCGTCTACAATAACATAACTAATTCAAGTTTACTATAAATATCTTTTACAAGTATATGAATTTGAATTCTTTTCGTATAAGTGCACAAAGAATGGAAATCCTGATGCACCATTATACCTCCAGATTTTTTAGTATCGATATATTACGAAAAGTTCATTAGTCAGTATCGATAGACAGACTGATATGAAATCGACTCAAACTAATACGCTTTCGACATACATCGATAGTAGATCTATAATAGGTAAAAAATTGTAGAGAATAATTTTCACATATCCTGATAGAACGGTACAGTAGAAAAGTTTAGCTTTCCCTTCTGGATTTCACTGCAACTAGTTACTTATGTTGCGACTCTTGCTTAATTTCAGTTACAAGTGAAATTTTTCTACGCAATAAATGTGTGCAAACAGGGCTAAAGTGTGAGCAAACAAGTATATTTTACTTTTTCAAGCTGTAGTTGAAATTTAACAGTCAGAGTTTTAGTTAAAAAATGTGAAAAATTTACAAAACACGATTAATAATTTGCTCTGTCTAAAGAACAAACAATTGGGAACTAATTAATTGACGCGATTGATAGATACAATCATGATACGCGAAATATTTATTTCTCTGCATCCTCATAAGCACTGAATCTTACGATTAGCAATTCACATTATCAGAAAAAAAAATCCTATCATATGTTAAAAATCAAACACGTGCTGCTCTTATCGCTAAATATAATCCATAGAAGTAAGATGCAATAATATCTGAGTAGTGTTGATCGCTGTTTTCTAAATCGCAATTTTAAAATATTCATTAGAAATGAATCGATCTATTTAGTAAAAAATTGCCAATGAATTATTTTCTTTCAAATTTCGAGCTAATTCTTATAACCATTATTGATTTATCTGAATGTGCAAAATCATTTCTTAAATATAGACCAGGAGTAGCAAAGACATGTTTACTTCAATTCAATATTGGTGAGTTCATAGTCGTACACGCGAAGATTCTTACATAGACTTGATAATGATGTTTCCTTTTGCAGAACAATATTTATTTTATATGTTTCAAATGCAATTCTCCACATTAAATTGTAAACGTATCGAATCTATTGTTTGCTGTTGGCCATTAAATGGTTAGTATGATTAATGAGAAAGGATCTATTTTTGCTCGTAATATTTACGTTTTAACAGAATCTGGTTAATATAATTCCATTAAAAATGAATTATTCGAGAGAATCAACCTAAGCTATCGATAGATCGTATTCATTTATAGAACCTGTTTGCAATACGTGACCATTTATTTAATTCTGAAAAATCGATGTTCTCAGATCCGCCAGTTTTCTTATTCTCAAGAAAGGCACTTATGGATATGGCCTATCGAGCAATAACAATTGTTGATAACAATCAGCAACAACTACTTTCCATTAGACAGTAAAAATTAATGCTGTAGAAGGTCGCTCATTCATGTTTGTTGGCCTTATCAGCAAGGCAATAAGAATAGCAAGCAAACGTGACTACGTAGATCTTGACAACAGTTATCGATTAATGTGTTCAACAGGTAATCAATATCTATAGATAATACAAACAAATTCTTCACAACATGGAAGTATACTGAAGTTTAAAATGTTAAAAAATACTGATCAATACTGTCGCTCATAGAGAGTCACACAGCCTTTGATCGTATTCTCTTACAATAGCGAAATCAAATATCCTGTAACGTAACAACCTCACGCTCATTTTTACCATATCGTAAAAGTTATTGCCATTTATTTCAATACATTTATTTATGTATGACATGGAGTAGTAGCAAAAATACTGATACCATCTTTGTACTTGACTTTATCATTGCAATTAACATGGTTCACTTTCATAGCATTGACACCATAACTAAAATATTTTATTTTACGATTTTCCTTACAAACACGAATCATTTGATCGATCAATCTTTTTCTTATAGTCGATTATATCGATTTTTTTCGCCGATACTGCAAGGTAGATCGATTTGAAAATAATCAATATGCGATGCATTACAATTCTGTTGTAGCAGTCGCATTTAACAAGTGTCTGCCTATTTTTTCGTAGAGATCGATGTGTTTTATTTTTTATGAATAAGTTAAAATTTATTTATTTTAAACAAAATAATATTTTGCATTCCAGATGCTGTATTATTTATTTTGCGATTTCAATAAAATTTTTGTCAATCATTTATACTAACAATATGATCTCTCGAAATATCTATAACTTGATCTGCTGCTCTGTCATATTCTGATAGTACATTTCAAGATTCTTAACGTCTACTACACTTAAGAATGACATTGACAACAAGATTCAACACATTTGTATGGGATTATGATGAAGTTTTAAAGCTAAAATTGAAGTGCTCTGTGATAATTACTCATGTCCGTCTTGTTAAATCTCTGAAAACACATGTAGATACGGCATCGTTTTCCATACAATATTTTCATACAAATACCATCAAGAATTTTCATGGTACAATGTTGTTTTTTTTGAAAAAGAACAAAGATTCAATCCTACTATTCACCAAAAATCACTGTTTTCTCTTCCGAGCACAGGCAAATATTACACGGTAGAAGAATCATTCAAACTGGAAGTGATATTTTATCATCGTATCCATCGAGCTACATAAAACACTTCATACTAAGGTTCGGAACGAATTGTCGTAGATACCAGAATTTATTGAAAACATAAAAATAGTGAAAACGATCAATTTGAAGAGAAAAAATATTATCAAAACTAATCAAAGCATAATAAGGTAGCGGTAATTCAAAATTTGAGCAAATTTGATTTTTCGATGTTTTATATATGGTTCGATAGAGCTCATCAAACTGGATGAGAAAATGTATTTAAAAAAATTCTAATTGTTTCATCTACAAAAAAAAATCAGAATATCTTGATCATTTTGTTCTGTGTGAAAATCGGTTAAAATTTGATAAATGGTTTATAAGTTTCACTTTATCTTACTATTGTAGTCCTGAAAGTATTGTTTTCTTAATTAGCATAAAAAACTAAGTAAAAAACATTTATTTCGATCTTACTCAAGTATACCACAATCAATTTTTTTTCTCTGTCCATGTATGACGATACATAGGCGCCGCTAGTGTAGAATATAAATCTATCTAGTTTTTTTAAAAGATATCTGGAGTCATATTTAGTATTTGAATAGAATCGCCTCAGAAAGGACAAGAAACGTATGAATCGCTTTTTCGGAAAAGTTATTCCTGTGCTTAAAAAAATCCGATTTTCTGCAACAGGCATATTCTTATAATAAATTTGCATGTATTTAATGAATTTTACCATTGAAATTTCATTTCCTTGTTAAATAAATGTAATATTCGGAATTAGCGCAAAAAACTGTATCATGCGGATATCTTTTACGAAAAAATTTTTCCCAGAGAAAAACTCACCTGTACCCCACCACAGCAAAAGCTTTTTAAGAAAAGGGATGAGGTGGGGNCGAACCATATATAAAACATCGAAAAATCAAATTTGCTCAAATTTTGAATTACCGCTACCTTATAACCAATAGGATTTTATTATTCATTTAGGTACACTGATTATTTTTCACGCTGTTGTTATTGTGACAGAGTTGCGCAAGCACGATTATTTATTTACATGTGTACTATTCGTCGGTTAATTGCGGCAAAGCTCATATATGTCTAGCTTTCTGTTCCCAGGTCGGACATACACGGTCGTATACGACGGTAAATCGGCGTATTTGGCCGTATTACATGGCTCCGTATTACGATCGTAAATCTCCGTGCCGTATACGGCGAAATACGGCGCTTTACGGTCGTTTTTGATCGCATTTCACCGTATTACGGAGCCATGTAATACGGCCAAATACGCCGATTTACCGTCGTATACGGCAGAAAACGGCCGTATACGGCCCGTATTTCACCGTATACGGACGTCGTAAAGCTCGTCCTGGGTTGATTTATAATTTGTAGAACAAGTTGCAGTGAAATTATCATTATCATGAAGTAAACAAGTACACAAACGTAAACCAAATGATAAACTTAGCACAGTTAGAGTGAGTAAAGCAGCACGAATAATGCTATCTACGGAATATTTCTACTGAATTTGAAGATGTTCAAGTATGTATTTCAAAGTTAAGTGCATAATAAAGCACGGCGAAAGTAGACGAACAACAATCTCGGATATTTAAAAAAAAGCAAAAAATACTTGAGATCTTTTTTAAAACCAAATTGCACTATACTAACGAATCAGTTAAATTATTGAGAAAAGAGAGCGAGTTATTACAATGTAATAAATAAGTCAATAAATTATCCGAAATAGCAACCAGCAGAAGTTCTAACAAGTTGATGTGAGATGCTCAGTTTTTCAATCTATTCTTGTGGACTGCTTATTTCCTGGCAGCTGCTGTTACCGTAGCTATCCCGGTAGTAGTTGTTGCAGTCGCTGTTGTCGATGTTACAGTATTGCTAGTAGGAGTAATAGTAATAGTAGTATCAGTAGTAGTAATAGTAGCAGTATCAGTAGTAGTAATAATAGCAGTATCAGTAGTAGTAATAGTAGCAGTATCAGTAGTAGTAATAGTAGCAGTAGTAGGAGTAATAGTAGCAGTAGCAGTAGCAGTAGCAGTATTATTTGTTGCAGTCATTGTTGTCGATGTTATAGTATTGTTAGTAGTGGCAGTAGTAGTAGTAATATTTGTTGTTATTGTCGTTGTTGTAGTTGTGTTTGTAGTTGTTGTATTAGTAGCTCTTATCGTTGTTGTTGTATTCGATGGTAATGTTGTTGTTGTTTGGTTCGTTGCAAGTGTGATGGAAGTCAAATTTTTACTATCATTATTTAGTCCAATACCCAAACCTAAACCCAACGCTAAACCAATGACAGCCACAGACGCAGCAATAATAACCATCACCACTAATTCAATTGGTCTCCAAGGAGTCCAAGTATTTATTCCAACGCCGGGTCGGTATTCTATCATATCGAAAATACAAAAGCGATCACTAATGATATTTTTTTATTATTGCTCGCGTTTTTTGTTTCATCTTTACCTTTATATGTGTTTGTGTATGCAATATTAGTTTAAAACGCTTGTTTACGATAGAAAAAAAGTGAGGATGCTGTGTCTGCACGTGTGCATAATACGATACTCTACAAAGAAACGATGATTAAACATACCGTTTTCATGGCCAAACATTACTTATAGAAACCTTTTTTATCGACCCCGAACTCATTATATTGCAATTATTCACATACATTATGAACATATAAGTCTATTGAAAATGAAGTACACAAGCCGATTTTTTTTTGAAAAAACCGAGAAGAATATTTAAAACGAGTGAATGATCAACTTGATAACTGATTAGAATCGTTTATGTAGTCAAGACTTTCTCATGTTTTTAATGTAGTTCGTCGCAAGTTATGTTTTACTTAATACGTACCTATCTCTTTCGTAATTTTCAGACGCGATGATCTTGTGAACCGAAAGTCAGAGAAAAGTCATTCAAACTAACAGTTAAATTTTTGAAATCCAACTTCTAATATGTTTTTCAATTTTTTATTTGGCACTGTATTCGCTCGTAAATATCATTCGAATATTCACGATTTTGAATGGAATCGATCGTTTTCGACCTTCGAGGCAATTAAAATGACGTCATAAATAGATGTTTGACAATAGTCTCTTCATTTACAGCTAATCTAAGAAAACGACCCATAGAGATGATCAATCGTTTTTTAAGAATATGTTAATAAGAAAGAATAGAATGAATTCTACCATGGCTACTTTTAATCTGTTCGAATTGTTTTCTATCAGAAACTGCTGTTCAGAATTCACAGACAAGAAGTATAGGACGAAAAGTCGATGATCCATTTTCCCTTGTATTTTCAATTTTTCAGTTCAAAAACTCGATTCATGCTTCCCACCATATCCTATATTGTTTTTGTGTACTCAAAAAACAAAAGTGAGTACACTATAGAATCGGTCAGTGTGTCCGGCCGGCCGTTAACACGATAACTCTTGAAAGCCTCATCCAATTGTCTTGAAATTTTGTACACAAAATGATACCGTTAATATCTCAGTCGAGTTCGACGATGAGAAGGATCCTTCAAGAAATGGCTGAGTTATCGAAAAAATTGTCATTATTGACCAGACCATCCCTGAGGGGGGTACAGGGATTTTTTCAAAAAAGTTTTTTTTCTCAGTATTATTCGCAACATATATAAATCGACTCAGTTTTTGCAGTACACATAACAATCGGATGCAAATCCGATGTTTCCGCATCTATTTATTTCTTGATTGTAAAACAATTCGAATGAAAACATAAACAAAAGTTATGATATCATAGTAGATAGTTATGTGGCCAGTAACGCTATATGCTTTAATACTTTTCCGAACTAAACTGAATAGGCTGTGCTATCTAGAAACATCCGTTTTAATAAACAAACTCGCCAAGATGAACTCCGTCACAGAACAGAACAGGATGTCTTCAGGGCATATCAGCTAAGGTCGACTATGAAATGAGCTGTTAATTTTATGAAAAATCTTTTCTTTTTTGTCAGCAGTGCCCAAGGACTGAGAAATAGGAATTTCTAATGTGCCGAGGAATTGTCAGCGTCGCTGTGATAATTTCTAGAGGAAATAGGAATCAACCATAGGTTCTCTCACAGTTCCACCATCCATGAAAGTCGCGGTATTGCTGTTTTAAAAATAACTTTTGCATGAAATCATTGATGCTCACAATTTCGCAAGTGAAAAGGAGTGTAAGAACAAAAATTATCGTGAATATTCCATATTTTTACCTTTAGTACGTAAGGAACTGTAGGGGAACTGATGAGGAGTTCCTAATCCTCAGTCCTTGGACACCCCTCTACGAGTCGTAACAAAAAAGTTTTTTGTCAAAATTTTGTTATTGAATGATGATGACATCTTATACAAAACGTAGAAAATTGTTTTACTATCAGTACATATAGAACGAAAATTTTGTCAAGCGCTTTCTATGTCTATACGATATCAAGTTATCTCTACTACTACTACTACTTGCGCTTATGATCTAAGTCATATTATCAGTAATATAAGTTTATTTTTGTATACTAATGAAAGATTTATTCTCAATTACCTCTTCTAACAATCTGTCGACTTCCATTTAATGTTTTTCATGAAGATCAAAATCAACAAGACAAATATTCAACAACAACAACACTAATAATTTTACCAACTATATTGCATACAGCTCATCTTCGTACATTGGCTCTTGGTATGAACACATCATCTTTTCTAAAACGTTTACTAGAGTGTATACCATTTATTGGAAATCTTTCTATTGGCGTAGAAGATTCAGCAATGAATGAGGGCAATACGTTTGATAAACTCCCGTAAGTTACATAATCTAATCTATAAAATTATCAATACTAAGAAGCTATTTAGATTGCCTACCGCTATCGATGCTCACCTTCTTTTGTATCTATCTCGTATGTGTCTAGATTGCCCGGATAACAATGGTTTTCATCGAGCGGTTGCACTTTTATCATCTGTGTTTGGTCAACTTACTTATTTGTCACTAACAACAACAGAAGATACATATTATATCAGATTATACGATTCAGCAATTATGCATTGATCGACTCAAACTATCGGCAACGTATAGTCTTAATCTATCGTTCCATATCATGGACGACTAAAAATTCATTTTCAAGACATTTTTCAAATTCCATTCACACATCAACAGTGACCAAAAGTATTTATGCAGAAATGTAATAATTCGATTATTTGGTGATAATTATCATTGTTTTATGGTATATACTTTACAATTTAATGGCTCAGCACTCTCATCATATTTACTTACTGAGAATCTACAAAGTTATTTCGAACAGTGTTTTCATCTATGAAAGATTTATTGAAATCTCCTCGCCTTTATTCTATTTAGATTGGCTACAATGTCGTTTAATGCAGCAGACTTATGTTCACGTGTCAATGAATTATTCCTCTTTGACTCTATAGACAATAATTGTACTTCAGTTGTCGATAATTGCAAAAGTTCTATAATGTCATTGGTTCACGGGTCATTAATAACAAAAATTACAATCGATGGAGATGGTCTTGTTAAAGCAGCTGAATTAAAGTCAACATTACGAATGGCTTATAATGTAAATACTCTGGAAATATGTGGTGAAACTGGTATTCTATTGCAAGCGATATTACACAATACTGATAATCTGGGAACTCGTGCCGATGATCAAGTATGAAAGTTTATTTTAAAAGAGATGTCCAATTGAAATTGTTTTGTCTAAAACTATTGTTTGGATTAATATTGATATTTTATTTTAAGGGAACCATTTTTCTAAAGTTATTCAAAGTCAACGTTAGAAGAAAATCATTATTATATGCCTGTGAATTTAATATAAAATTTTATTTCTCTTAAAAACAAAAAAAAATCATTTATTTATTAGATAAAATCACTTCGTATAAATGATAGATAGTAGATTGGGATTGTGAATTGCTCAACATGTTTTGCGCATTACTTTCTAATCAATTATGTAATTTGAAAACGGCCTCGTTTAAGATCTGTGATTCATATGATGGTTCAGAATTCCAACCACCGTATATTATTGATCGTAAAAATGATTCTACACAACTCATTGTTGAACTCATTTATTTGTTGATCGATCACCTGTAACAACTTGTTTCACTTCACATACATTTTATTCAGCCGATTCTAACTGGTCTACCCTGTTTTCCTCATCTAATTCGACGACAATTACATCAACAACCCGACCTCACCGACTACGATGTTCTGAAGAAAATCTGCAAATCTAGCTTTAATTAATTATTCATTATGCTTGAACATATTTCTATTGTAAATTTTGTTTATCTACATATTCAAAAAATCTGATCTACTGACTAAAGTCAATATTCGAGAAGAACAAAAATTTCGGATAAAAATGAGTTTTTCGTAGTGATGAGCGAAATATCAAACGTTTTAGTTCGGATTTCAAGAAGAAAATAAAAGTTGATTCTAGTCGCGCCGAACTCGGACCACCTTGCCACTATCAGCTACTTTATTTTTTTAATTTAAATTGGTTCGATTTTGTATATATAAATTCAAATGAAAGAACCCATATACACATCTGACTTTTTGTAACACTTGTTTCCATAGTTAGCACAACAGTGAATACTCTGACTATTATTATAGTTAATGCAGTGCGAAGCATATCATTCATCTAGCCCGTCGCTAATTTTCATGATTTCTTCATAAACATACGTAATTAAATTTAAGATTTTGTGTAGCTATGATCTCTAGAATGAAAATTAAGAAAACAACTCGTTCGTACTGGAGATAGAAGTATCGAGCCTGAATAGCTATAACCTTTTTAAAGATTTTCGACAACACATTCTGTTTTCTTACAAACAATGTTCCAAAAACACTTCTTGAAATATTCTCGATTTCAAATACAATTCTAAATGATTCAAATAATGAGTAGTTCAAATTCAATAAGAAAATACTTATTTATTAATTGTCTTTTGTTTAAAGACTCTTATCTATATAATCCAAATGCTATGTTAGGGGATAAACACAGACAAGAGAGTATATTAACGTCAAGGGGATAAGCTAAGTTAGGGGAATAGGTTATGGTTAAGATTAGGGGTGGGCCATTAACATTAATTTAATACTAATGTTAATGTTTCTCATTAATCATTAATATTAACGTTTAATGTTTTCTGAGAAAAACTTAATTCATTAATATTAATGTCAATGTTCTTGAATGATATTAACGATTAACGAAAACATTCACCATTAGTATGAATAGTAATGTTTTCGTTAATATTAGGGATTATATTTTCATTAATCATTAATATTAATGTTAATGTTTTCATTAAAATTAATGCCTTAATATTAATAGTTAATGTTTTCATGAAAGCATTAACTTTCCATATTAAGTAATTAACACTTTCGGAGAAAACATTAGCTATTAAGACCAGTTAATTGATTAATAATTGTTGATAATGTTTCCTTAGAAAAACCTAATTCAGTAATACGGAAAAATTAATGTTTTCATGAAAACATTAACATTAATATTAATGATTAATGAAAATATAATCCCTAATATTAACGAAAACATTACTATTCATACTAATGGTGAATGTTTTCGTTAATCGTTAACATCATTCAAGAACATTGACATTAATATTAATGAATTAAGTTTTTCTCAGAAAACATTAAACATTAAGATTAATGGCTAATGGAAGTCATTAATTAATGTCATTAATTAAGTTCCGTTAAAAAGAATGGCCCACCCTAGTTAAGATACAAATATAGATAGAGGATAGATGTGCAAGATCACGGAGATATGATTATGGTGATCAAGATATAGATTTAATATGATCGTACAGATCGTATGAAGCGAGTGTCGAGTATGAAGTTTTCAACGAATTGGAGTGTCTATTGTTTCAAGAAATCGGCTACATCCGTGGCATTTTATTGATTTCTGATTTGGAGAACAAATTACAGTAAAATTATCACTATCATGACGTAAACAAGAATGGGCTGTTCCATGGTAGCTCAACCAAAAAAGAACACAAAGTATTCATTTTTTTCGTTTTTATCTAGTTTTGTAGAGCTCGTCTCGCTGATCATAATTAGTATAAAAGCAAATTAAAATTCATCAGTAAAAAAACGTTCTATAGTGAAGATACTAAAACTGTTTTTTTATTAGAAATACCACAGGTTTTTCAGTATTTTAGCCCTAGCGCAGCTACTTCTAGACATTTTTTTGATAAAAAAAATATACCGAAATGTTCAATTCAATTAGCTCTACAATATAAGATAGTTTCGAATTACCCAAAGCCATTTTTCAATGATTTACTTGAGCGAATGCGCTAAAAAAAATTAGGCATTTTTATCTAAAAATGGCTGTATTCTGCTAGAATCTGTAATATAGGGTTTTGTAGAGAGGAACGCGTTCTACAAAACCCTATATTCCGTTTTTCAAATACGACCAGAAGCCTTGCTTAAAAGTTCAAGACAGAAATCTATAGAAGTGTGTTCACTTGTCGCGAAGAAAACAATTTTTATTCGTTTTTCTGATTTTTTTCAAAGATGAAATGCGAAAGTGTTTATGGAGTTTGACGTTTTTCGGCACAAAATGGTGCCATCATTTTGTGGATCAAATTAATGAAACATTCGGGTACCTTTGATACGTCCTAATCGACAAAAGTATGATAGAGTTTATTGTAATAAAAGAAAAGTTGTACCCTTATTTTTATTCCAAACCTCGGTAGGCAAATCTTCTGTGACTCTCTCGATATTGTCACGCTTTAGGTAACAAACAAAAATGAAAAGCAGCGTTGAGTTCTTCTTTTATTGATTGCTTTCCAAGAATACTTTCTTCACGACATGGTGAAACAATTTTCTCCATTTCATCTTCAAATGCTATATACCTAGCGTCCAAATCGAATGAATCATCTAGGACATTTGATAAAGCTTCATAACATCTTTGGCACATCTTATCACCGTCTTTCAACATTACGGAAGCTCAATGTGAATTACACATTATTTGACGATTGACTATTTCGACTTGCGTTGCGTCCATGAACTTACGACCTTCACGATGCGTTGGTTTTGAACCAGAACGCGTACAATGAGCATGTGATGAATGAGGACACCAACTTTTTCTTAGATGGCATCTTTAGAAGTATCTGATGAATATATCTCACTAGCAAGGGTATATTCCACAAAAAGAATTATCAAAGTGATGGATGATTCCAACCGTTAGTAGTAATAATTGGACTTGAACGTGAGAAGACCTCCACAATAACTTCAATTATTATTTATTATTATGCAGATATTATGTGACCTCTAACATAATATCAAAGCATTTCAATATAAGGCGATGTCGCGAGACACCATATTGATGTAACTGCATTTCATAGAAACTAGTGACTTAGTTATATTAGTTTCATATAATTTCCCAAGAGATAGCCATCGATTCCGATTCTGAATCTGAGATCTTAAAGACAAAATTGATCAATCATCAGACGTATAACTGCTTTTTCCCTATGGTGCATGATACTCATTAATGTTGTGACGTCACTCAAGCAAGATTTCTGACCGTATTTGAAACACGAAATACAGGGTTTTGTAGAGCGCGTTCCACTCTACAAAATCTTATATTTTAGATTCCAGCAGAATGTAGTCATTTTTAGGTAAAGATGCATACTTTTTTGGCGCATTTACTCAAGTAAATCATTGAAAAATGACTTCGAGTAATTCGAAACTATCTTATATTGTAGAGCTAATTGGACTGAAACTTCCGGTATACTTTTTTTTCAAAAACAAAAATCTCTAGAAATAACTGTGCTAGGGCTAAAATACTGAAAAACCTATGATGTTTCTAATAAAAAAAAACAAGTTTTAGTATTTTCGTTATAAAACGTTTTTTTTGCTTATGAATTTTAATTTGTTTTTATACTAATTATGATCAACGAAACGAACTCTACAAAACTAGATGGCAACGAAAAAGATATTGTTAATGGTCAAGTTATCTAACAAAATAAACACTTTAATCCATTCATTCATTCCTTATTCCATCCAACGCTGCACACTACTAGCGCATCGCTAGGAATCAGAGACCGTCATTAAATAATTATTTAAAAATCTTTATCGGATAGCTGAAAGAACATGTAAAATGTACTACTTGTCTAGCACAAAAGGAAAGAAGTATGTTGTATCTTCGGAGTGATCACCAGATTCGATTAGAAAAGTTTGTTAGCGCAGCTCCCTTCGGGGCTAAAATGTGGAACTAACATATGATTTTTCGTCTAATTCTACTAATACACAATACGTAAAGTATAAAATGTACTGCAAGACAATCGATCGGTAGAAAAAAATGTCTTATTTAGTTGTTGCATGCCTGCCAATGTTTGTAATGCATTGTGGTTACATGCAATGGGGAGGGTTGATGGTGGAGAGCCGTAAAAATCTCGCTTTTAAACTTACACTCATCATTTTCTTCGAAAATATATGTGAGCTCGACAAAATGTGTTTGCAAGTTTAAGAGCACCTTTCATTCCAGATCTATTTTTGATTCGTAAACCAGGTATTTGTTAAGAATGCCAGCTTAAATTTACTTTCAAGTAAAGGGAAGCATATTTAAAACTCTCGCTGCGAAGAGTTAAAGTTCAAATCAATTTTTTTATAAAAGTGCTTTTTTTTGTTTAGAACTATTTTTTTCCATTAAAAACAAATTTTAACAAAAGAATGATTTAGTGAAATTTTGTTTTCTGAAAAATATAGTTTAAATTTTGACTTTCTAGAAAGTTAAAGTTTCCGGTATGCTTGATTTAGCTTTAAATTTAAATTTACATTTAAATTCAAAGATAAAAGGTAAGGTACGTTACATTAAATTGAATAATTTCATCAGAGTAGTTTCAAAATTAGTGTCGCCACTAGTATGGGTTCAAAAGCTTTTGATGTATCGGGCCTGGGTCCGGGTTCGGGTATGAAATTTTTAATCGGACGGGCTCGGGTCTGAAAATTCTGATTCACCGGGTGTCGGTCGGGATCCGAGCTCAAAAATTCTTGGGCTCGACGGGCTCTAATTCCCATGGAACAGCCCATATGCAAACGTAAACCGAATGGTGAGCTTCGTAAAATGAGAGAAGCTCCGATAATACGATCTTCAGTATATTCCACTGAATTTCAAGATTCCCAAGTATTTATTTCAAAGTTCAGTGCATCATAAATTACGCCGAAAATACAGGGACGACACTGGAAAACATGAAAAAAACAACAAATACTTGAGATCTCTTTTAAAAACAACCTATACTATAATAAGGAATCAGTTGAATTATTGAGAAAAGAGAGCGAGTTATTACAATGTAAAGAATAAACCAATAAATTATCCGAAACAGCGACCAATAGAAGTTCTAACAAATCGATGTAAAATGCTCATTTTTTAATCTATTCTTGTAGGCTGCTTAATTCCCGCCAGCTACTGTTACTATCATGTGGTAGTAGTTGTAGTTGTAGTTGTTGTACTAGTAGTTGTAGGTGTAGTTGTAGTTGTTGTACTAGTAGTTGTAGGTGTAGTTGTAGTTGTTGTACTAGTAGTTGTAGGTGTAGTTATAGTTGTAGTTGTTGTTGTTACTGTTGTTGCTTGGTTCGTTGCAAGTGTGATGGAAGTCAAATTTTTACTATCATTATTTAGTCCAATACCCAAACCTAAACCCAACGCTAAACCAATGACAACCACAGACGCAGCAATAATAACCATTACCACTAATTCAATTGGTCTCCAAGGATTCCAAGTATTTATTCCAACACCGGGTCGGTATTCTATCATATCGAAAATACAAAAGCTATCACTAATGATATTTTTTTAATTATTGTTCGTGTTTTGCGTTTCGCTTTCATCTTTTTGGGCGTATGTGCACAATACCAGTTAAAAGGGCTTGTTTACAATAGAAAATTTCTCAGGGTATTTAGTCTGCACGTGTGCGTAGTATGGTGCTTTACAAAGTAACGATGACTAAGGATACCGTTTTGGTGGTCAAACATTACTCATAGAAACCTATTTTATCGACCGCGAACACATTGTATTGCAATTATTCACATACATTTTGAATCTTATTTAGAATTTTCATTGTAGATAAAACATTTAAAATATATGAATGTATTGAGAATGAAGCAAAACATAGGTAACTAGGTCGAATTTTATCCATTTGTTGTTAGAATTTAACAATCACCATTAGAGTTAGCAACCATGAATAATTAGAACATGTGACTGATTGTTCGCACAATCGAAAAGAAAAAAGAAAATGTTAGATATTTGATTGTCAGGCTTCGTGGATGAAAAACTTTCGTACGAAATTCAATGACTACGATAATAAATATTCTAAAGTCATAAATAAAAAGTCATGTTTTCATCATGGCTAAATATAATACATAGGAGAACGGCGCAATATTGTATGACTCCTTTTCATTTCATCGTCATTTGTCGATTTCTGTTTTATAAAGCATATTAGCCAATAAATCATCAGTAACTAATTGATCGATTTGGCAGAAATTTACCAATAAATCATTTTCTTTTAACCTATACTACACGTTTACCATGATATATATTTTCAAGATGAGAGATCAGTTTTTAATTTGTTTATGTAGACAAACATGTTTAAGTTCAGAAACTTTCACATTTTCGGTCAAAATCCATATGATCCATCACAAAGGCTAGCTATAAAACTTCATAAGTTTTTCAATTAAAAATAACAATCACAATTACTATATTAAAATGACTTTATCTGGCCATACTCTAACATTAGAAAAGTAATTTCTTACAAGTCTTACAGTAGATTTCTGCAATTATCAAAGATTAGGAAATTCTTCGTAATGTTCATAACTTTTTTACTTTTGATGTATATGCTTTAAGCAAAAATCGATAGGATTTGAAGAACCCTAGTGAAGAAACTATGAGAAAATCCAAAGTTCTAGTGAAATTTTTTACAACTCTTTCTGTTTAAAAATGATAAATTTCAGCATTTCAATGGATTGATATCTTATTTTACGCACAGTAGGCATCATGCAAAAATAGCGCAAACATTTTTACATAGTAATTAAATACAAGGTCTTCTCTTACATATCGACGCAGAGTGCTGTTTTCAATGAAAATTTTTCCTTAACAAAATTTTTTTGCAATCAGCATACCGAAAATATTTATTTCAATTACTGTTAAATGGTAAATAAACGTTCTAAATTATCTTTCTTTCTGGTTCGGTTTCCATCTATTTTTCAAATAGTACTTTTTGCTTTATCATTTTCATTAATGATAGATAATTGTTTCTAAAATTAACCAGCCGCTAGTTTTGAAGGAAGAAATAATATCGTATATAACCATGTGTAAATATCCCGAAGAAACCTTTTTAATTGCAGATAATTCATACGAAAAGTAGATAAGTGATTACATTTGAATTTCATTGTTATGATTTTCTCCTAATTATTTCCTTTAAGCAGTGTTCTGTATATTAATGTATTTATCTCAATAATACGCACAAAACTCGATTTAAAAAATTCGCTCCAACATAATTTTAATCATGTCATGTTGAATTTCGGAAGTTCCATCTGCTTTATTTTCGTATTTTTGAGCATTGATGCATTCTAATAATGAAAAGTAATTTTGAATATTGAAGCGGTCTATTGTTTTAGTTAACGTTTTGTCATTTTGTTCTAATACATGTGAATAATTTTGACATCTATAATCTACACGAATGACATTCACAATTCAGAGTTAATATTCAATTCAAGTGCCGTTTGATAACTGCTCATCTTGTCTTGTTCGAAATTTCTTTCTTTCAAATTCGTTGCAAATGTAGTATGTCGTAGTGGTAATGCCATTTGTTTGATTTCTAATAATTATTCAAGACTTTTGAAAAAAGTAATATATGATCTATTAACTATTTTTCATTTAGCTCTGAGGCAATTTTTGAAGAAATATCTAATTGTCATCATTCACAATAAAACGAGCACTACTGAGTGGATGACTATTGTACGAGTAGTTTCCAAATACTATCTCAAAATACCGAACAGCCTGTACGAGACGAACAGTATCTACATATATCAATAATGAGAACAACAGATTTCATTTGCAATTCTTCCATATATCTAGGATTAGTCTCTGCAAAAAAACAATTGCTGTTTTGATATTTAAAGTGATATTCAAGAACTCATTGATTCATATCAGTCCACTTCAATGTTCGTATTTTAAATAGATTTGTTTAATCTTAATTTTAAGATCACGAATAAAAGATTACGTACATAATGCTTTATTTACTAAACGATATACAAAAAAATCGCATGGATACCACCAGAATGTTTCCGGTAGTACTCATCCTGGTTCAAATCGATTTTTATGTGAAATATAAATAGCTATCATTTTCCAGTGTATTATGTTAACTTTCTATTTATGCAAAACAACATATACTTTGAATTCGTGGCATTTGATGTATATATAGGCGAGATTTAATTAGGATAAAATGCATTAGAATTATACATCGCAGTGTCCTAATAGATCCCGACGGGGACGTCCTTTGCAAATAATCTTTCCGCTGGAATCCTGACAAGCGCTACGATGCATGATTAGAATGCTCTACAGGTAGATAATCAAGGCATACATTAGAATTATCAAATGTCTTTAATTGATTTTCGAAAGCATGGCGTAAAATTGTTTTTGTATCTTTCATTTCCTTTGTCTTATTGGCATATTTATCTGACTAAATAATACTTTGACATCTGAAATATCCTTAGCAGTTACATCTATGCGTATAATTATTTCCATCAAAGTTGTAAAGATTATGTGTGTTGTTTTTGCATTTCTTTTTCTAGAAAATGTAGAAGATACTGATTCGATATGCACAAAACAATGTCAACAATGCATAACTTTTAACGTATTTAAAAGCAAAAACAAATTCTGTGTAATGATCATATAGAATATCAAATCAACAGTTTTCAGTGATCACGTCGCTTTTTCAGTCATCGGGTTTGTTTTTTCCTTTATATTCGATGTTTTCTCCATGAACGCTTCCTAATAAAAAATAAAATAAAATTTAGTAACAAAAAGAAGAATTTCATTTGTTTCTAACCACCTTATCATAGATAACACGAATCATAAGTGAACAACTTGGACATCGAGCAGTATCTTCTCCACTTTCGAGTTCTTCCTAAAACAAAAATAACAGTAGTTTAGATATTTAGAGTTAATAACATCTCGTTCTCATTTTTTGCATTTCTAGCTAGCTCGTTAAAATGATAATCCAGGCATTTCGCCAACAATAGAAAGAATAATAAATACGAAATATACGTCATTAGAAAGTTAAAAATAGTTCTATCGCGCATCACATGTTAATTCCACAAGAATTACACTTGCAACATTATTTTATAATTTGATTGCTTTTACCTTAGTTATCTGAAATCTATCACCACATGGGCACGGCCAATAGTAAGTTTCAGATTCTTCATCGTATTCAAAATCTAAATTAAAGCAATCGTTGAAAATCGCTCGATCAGTCGAAATTTTACCTTCTATCTCAACTTCATCGTGAAAAGCCATTCGTTAAATAGTTGACGCATGTAATAAATCTGAAATTGAGACTTGTTTTGCATCAGATTGAAAAATTAAGCGTGATAAAAGTTTTCATGAACTAATAAAACGAAAGTACATCCTTATAACGAAGATAATATTATATCAAACACTGATACTGTAAATGTGTGATTTTTATTCATTTGATGCGAAACAAAAAAATTTTGGTTATTAATATTAACAAATATTTTCAGACAAAAAACACAAATTAAAATATAAAATTAATCTTATTCAAAATAATTGGTTACCGGCTATAGAATAAACTGCAATTATGACAATTTCCGATAATAATAATAGATCAGTTTAGAAACGGAAATGTACAATTATTTTTTAGTTTGGATTGCTTTCGAATTCTTTTCTTCATCAGTTTTTTCTGCAGGACCAGATAAAACCAATGCTGTACACACCATTGTAGCTGCCATAAGTATCCCAACGGCAGCTGAAGCTCCTGCAGCAACTTGTACCTGAATATTAAAAAAAAGGAACAGAATGATGAAACTTTCTCATTTAGAATTCTAGATTCTTCTCTTACTTGACGACTGTTCGGTTGGCCATAACGACATTCAGTTGCAAAATGTTCACAATTACTGTATACTAAATTATAACCTTCTTGATTGAGAGCACGACGAGCTCTATCGAGTATAATTTCAACAGGTAATGGTCTAGAAGAAAAATAGCAGATGTTGAAAAAACCTATTGACTGAAATAAAAGATAATCATCTAATGAATGATGAAAGAATCTATTCTTTTGATTGAATTTTTAGCACTCAATATACTCGATTATAGAAAGATTACTATATGGTAACAAACGGTGATGTTGAACTTCTTCCTATGATTAATAATATCTCTTGTTGAAAATAAAAGACTCCAGCGTTATGAAAAACTCAAAGATTCGTCTTAATGCCTATACGACATTTTCTCCTTCGCGATTTCTACTGATTCAACTTGTCAATCATTAATCTTTGTCTTTCTTGACATACTTGGTGCTTTTGTCAAGATAATTGTTAACTCGAGCTTTTCCACCTAATTTAAGTACATCAGATACTGGCGATTGAAGTATTGTAGCTTTATCAAATTGTGTGCCCGAAAATGTTAATAAATTTCCCCAAAAACCAACTGATTTACCAATGCCATCGTCATCACCCCACCGATGAATTACACAACCATTTCCTACATCAAACGATTAGCAAGAATAAATAAACGAAAATTAATTTAATTTACCAACATAAATTGCCCAATGACTATAAGTGCCTCGTATGAATTCAATCATATCGCCAAGTTGAGCTGTTGCTAAAACATCTTGATTTTCTTTCGAATTTTCAATTTTAGCTATTTCAGCCATTGCTGCAAGTGGGAATATCTAAAATTAAATATGTCATAGGATGCATTGTTTATTTCAAATTTAAATAATAGAAAAAAGAATTTCCTTGGGAACGTATCTATATTTCAAAATGATGAAACACTTTAAGGCAATTCAATGAGTAATAGTCAAACGATTGAATCATTTCATTAACCTATCCTAACGCTTGCTATTTCCTTCATACAATTCTCTGTTTATCGATAGATGCCGATAATAGCATATATCTGTCCTAAAATGTTCCTATTTAAATATAAGCTTTGACCTATAGTTCACGTTCCGTTCTATAAATAGTAACATAAAGAATTCAAAGAGATAACAATGACAGTATCAATTAATATTTCTTGTTTTTTTCCTTTTTCTCCTTCCAGATCTATCAGCAGCAACAGTGTTGAGTGGCAGATCATACAGTGATGGCATAGCATTCCAATAGTACAAAGAAAACGAGCGAAAGAGAGAGAAGAAAGAAAATGAATGGAAAGGAAAAAACCAAAAAAAAATATTACACATAAATAAAACTAACAGATACACACACACAAGAATTTGATTTGTGCACACGACCGAATACCCTATTCTCATTCCATAAGATTTATTATTATTATTTTTTTCATCGAGAACCAGCTCGATTAGGATCGACACATATTACCTATCTATAACTACTAAAATAAAGCTCAGTCGTCATCATAATTCCATTGAAAAACGAAGATAAAAGTTAAAATAATAGACGACCAAGATGACGATATGATAGTTATAGCTGTAGCAGAAAGAGATGTATTACTGATATTATTGAATATCGATACGTCATCAAGTATTAATGATGATGATATAATTTGTGCGGATGGTGACGATGAAGAAGGCAATAACAGTTCGATTTCAAAACATGGCGGTGTAGTCACAATCTTTTCAGCAAAAATTGGTAGAATAGATGGTGATGAGGAGATAGGAGGGCGTCGTAGTGAACCATTCGATAAATGGCATGAATCAAAACAATGAGGCCGTTGACCATAATCACTATTCGTCACAATACTTCCTAAATATTAAAAAAAAAGATGTATATGCATATAAATATTTCATTAATATCCGTTTGTTTTTCTATTTTTTTTGTGAACAAGTATTCTAAAAATCATCAGAGTCAAATCATCTATAACGGAAGTTCTTTTTCAAGTGCTCTCCTATCAGAATATAATTTCATCCAATGATAAAAAATAACAGAAACAGAAATTTTTTTATTACCATCGCAAAAGAACAATGGCTGCCCAGCAAATAATGGTTCACGATCACTGGGTCGAAATGTAGGACAAACACGCTCGACTTCATCACAGATCGTTTGGCAAGGCGGTATTCGTTGATTTCGATAATAGTATGGAATTTTAACTGAACAAGTCCATGTTTGATAAGCTGCCTACAAAGAAAGAATGACTGAATGGGAGAGAGAGAAAAAAATCGGCACTAAAAATTTACTTCACAATCGGCATTAATAATTGAATAACGATTTTCTACTGATCGTGAGTCTATTGCTTCCATATAAGTAACAAATTCTGTATAGGCTTTTTTAGCTTCGTCATCGGATGCTTTAATTTGAGTTAATATTTGTCGACATTCGTTTTCTGCTGCTTCGGTGAAAAAATTTTCTTTGACTAGAGTTTCATTTAAAATATTTAAACAGAACGGTAAATAATATGTATCGGCTAAGATTAGACTGATATTATCGTAGTCTTCGAAAGGAGTTTTTCGCGCACGACATACTTTTGAACATATACGATCGATTCGTATTGTATTTATCGGTAGACATTGATGTTCGCCCTTTTTGTATGATAGTTTTGTTGTGGACGGTGCTGATGATGGACGTTTTGATATTGTTTGGTTCGGCGATGTCGACGATGATAGAATGTTTGTTGTTGTTATTGTTGATGCTTGTGTGGACATTATTTTTATTGATGATAATGATAAAAGTATAACTGGCCAATGTAAATGATTGGTTAGGATAAGCAATGTTAACATGTAGGTGAGCAAATGCTGCACCAAACATTGCTGCTGCGGCCGACAACGACGCCGCCGGCGGTGTTGTCGATAATATTTATTAGATTTACCGAATATCGATAACGAGTGTTCGACAATAGAAAATGATCTTACTGACGATGATAAATCGTATTCAAGTTCTTTTAATTGTTTATATATATGTTCGTGTTGATTAACTATCGAATAATTACGAATATCATCGTTAACATCATCACTGACGAGAAGCACAGACATGGCACAGTGCCGCCTTGTGCATGGTTAGCCTATATAAAAGAGAGAGCATGCACAATATTGGACACTAGTAGTTATATTATAGACGTTCTATTTTTGGTTTGCTGATTTTATTTTTTTGCATTGTCTATTTTTAGAAGAATATTTCGAAAATAATAGTATATAGTTGTAGAATACAAAAAATATGAAAGAAATGTTTTTTAAGGTTTTTTTCAATAGCAATTGAATTGAGAATATTCTTTTAATCTACTGCCTATTGAAAAAGAAAAAAAAGACAGAAAAATGCTTAATATTGTTTTAAATGCCCTGGAAAGTTCTCGGCGCATTATATTCTTTAATGCGTTAATACATATCCCGAAGCAATTGATTACTTTTGTTAAGTACATACATATTCTAGTGTATAACCTAAATTCCATAATAGTTATTTATTTTAATTTTTGATTCAAAATCAAAACTTTACTGATTTGAGTTAATATCGAAGTTGACGAGAAAAAAATCACAGTACTTGTTTAATCTCGATTATAGATGCCTGATGACAATGAATGATCCGTGATTTTCAAATGAGTCTGTCATATCTTTCTTCTTCTATGTTTAATTGATGAAAAAATGTCATTCTATGAATAAATGAGGAAATCTCGTGACAAATTCACATATTCTATTATAAACGTTCATCAACATAGGATCTTGTTAACGGAGACAAGAAGAAAAAAGAAAACTACTGTTCCATAGAGAAAAATACAATCAATATTATTCTAGTTAATTTATTGAATCAAAACGAAAAGATTTTCCTAAAGATATTTCAGTAGATTTCGATTGATGTGCTTCCTGTCACAAACTTTAGAAAAAAAAAGCTTCTGCTTATAGATGTCACTAACTTATTTAATATTTAATTAACGCATGATAGAATAGAAGAGATGTTTTCTTTCTTCATAACCATAAAGAGAAAAACAAAATTTATCTTATTCAAGAGAAGAAAGAAAGAGCTTTTATCGAAATATCGAAAGAAAATGATTGCCCTAGAGTCGATTTTTAAAAGAAGAACTGTAGGATTTTGTTATTAGACGTATCCGGTAATCTTTGCCTTCAGGGCATGAATATTCACCGCATAGTGACTAGAAGATGTATTGCTAGGGGAGTTTTTTTTGCTACACAATAATTACAACTGTATCATTTTCGAATTGGGTTCTTTTTTTTAAAGAAAAACAAGTCGAAGAAATTAATATTTATGAGAAAACATATCTAACTAATAGAATAAAATAATCTATTAAAACAATGCATGCATATTAATTTCTACAGTCTATTATTTTACCGTTTATCAGTTTGGTTATGAAAATTTGTAAATATTGTTGTTGTGTTTCTTGTTGTTGAGCATCCATCTGTAATCACCGATGTCATCGAACCGCTCAACGTTTTATTTTATATATACCCTATTATTGTCTCCAATCGAATATGTTATCTAGAATAATAAGTTAGAAACAAAAAAATAGAATAAAAGAAATCTTTAAGCACAATATTAGTAGCGGGATGTGAGTAACTCTCTTTTTTTTCTAAGTGTATGTATTTGATCACCATCAAGTCAGGCTTCAATTACTACACACACGCACGCACACGCACACGCACACGCACACATAGTCGTCTTCGTTGCACACAACGGGAGCCAAATTGCAGAAACGCGTTTTCTCTCTCTCTGCTGTAGCTAAAACTACGGCTGTTAGCGCTTCTACTTCTATCGTTTCTATTATTATTTCTTTTGCGCTCTCTTGGCTCTGTCTCATTTTCTTTTTCATACTACTCGTGCAGTTGGTCCTAGCTGCCACGACGACTGGGTTTCCTTTTCTTCATTTTTTCCTATTCTCTGTCATTCTCTTTCTTTTTCTGTCGATGTTAATGTTGCTTCCTATCAGCAAACACACGGCTTTGCTGACTGGCTGTTACCAAGAAAAGGAACACGCCGATGAACGAGCATTTCGCGTCATCACATGGAAAATAGAAAAAAAAGAGAGAAAGAGACAGAGAAGGACAACGCGGCGTCTTCTACTCTGACATAAAAGCCTGATCGTTCTGGTGCTCTCTTTCTCAATGATTAATCTATTTCAGACACTGGGCCTATTTCCCTTTCCTCATTCTATCTCCTCCTTCTCTCGGTGCCATTTCAAACTGGACATAAATAGACGATTCTCATCAGTCGACGGAATAACAAGAAATATCAAGCGCTATAAAAAAAAATACGTATGAAATAGGTACAAACGTATTAAAATACTTTTAAAATAAGGTGATATGAGAAAAAAAAGAAAACCCTGATAATAAGGGACAATAATAGATGAAACAAAAGATATAGATATATACACGCAAAGGCTATACTACTCAGCGCGATCATTGGATATTCTCTAGAGACTAACATCACATTCGCCATTGCTGCCGCCGCCATCATCATCATCGTCTCGCTCAAGCCTTCAAACTCCTTGGCATGTTCTTCGTTCGTTCTCATCGATGTTGCGCTCCCTTCGGTCTGCCTGTCTCTCTTCTTCTCCTCCATTATGCTCGCTGCACTCGTGCCTCGCTCACTCTCCTCATCCGTCTTTCTTCAGAAAGCGAATAAGAGGGAGAAGGGGAAGGAAAACTACAATGACGACGAGAACGATAATTCTACTCAAGAGAAAACGCAATGATTCGGAAGCTGAAATCGAGACACAGCATCAAGAAAAAACATCAACATCACTTGCTCTTTTCAAAAATTCTGAATTTTTTTCATCTGTTGGTCAACAGTCATTTTAACACAAGGAAAATAGCCAATAACTACTTATATATCTATACATATTCATATCTGTTTCTTACTAATATAATTGTTAGGCTTTTTGAACTAAAGATAGAATATTTTCTTCATCTCTAAATTATACCTATTTATGACTAGCACTTAAGGTTATCTGAGATACTATGTCTTTTTAGCAAACATAAACAATGGTTATATGAGACTGTATATTAACGTTATAGTTTGTACTCCGTGGTACAAAGAACAAAAATATCTGAAAGGGGAACGAGTGATCAGCAGCATGACAAGTTCTATTTCCGATTCACACCAACCAATACATCTATCATGTAAGTCGACAACCTTTCATAAAGAAATAAGAAAAAAGGGACAGAATACCCATATACAATGCCGGCAGCATTACTCACACGTTCTTTCTCTCTCATGGCTAATATACGTATTTAATCTAACAATAAAAGTCATCTAAAAGTAATTTCCATGACATAATCCATATTTTGGTACAATCTTTATTTTGAATGAATGCCATAGATGAATATAAATTTCCTTACCAAAGATAATTAATAGAGATAAACATCGAATATTTTACTAATACATTACTTTTGTTTTTACTTTCTACTAATTATTGATTAAACATCGACGAAAGAAAAAAAGGAAATGAAAACATTCATCGGTTTTTATTCTTGTATGAAATAAAATGTATACGGAACTTTGATGTCGGGTGATGTTAACAACAAAATTTTCGAATCTAACAATATAAAATGTTAGCCTGAATACGTTACTGTTCAACCAAAAAATGACAGCTCGTATGTTTTCCTATTTTCATAACATTCTTCTCATTGTAACACTAACATCCATCGGATTATTCATACAAGACATACGATGAATGCATAAGAATAAAACATCTATTTCTAAACGCAGCACGTACTTTGTTTTTATCAGATCATAATGACAAAGAACAAAAGATTGTTTTATCTATGAGCTCATTTATCTTTTCTTTTAGTTGCTTATATGGTAACATTTTGCAGATAGGCATCAATCTATGAAAAAAAAAAAACAAGAAATTTCTTAATGATCGTAGTAGGAGAATTTATGACAAGATTTGTGATATTGATAATATATGAATCGAAAAAAATGGCGAACAATTCCTGTAAAGTAGAATTACTTTCAAATATTCATACAATATTTTTGTAGGCATTTTGAATTACACATAGAACTTTTAAAGGCAACATGTACAAACGCGCTTCAGGTAGAGATGATTAATTTTCTATTCTACCTTAGAAAACACATTTGTCAAAAGACGCTTCTAAAAAGTGACTTCTTGACTCTTGAATTGAAATTGTAAGAAAAATAAAATGAAAGGACATGCTATCTAAATGCAATTTTTTGTTTTAATTATGACTTATCCAAAAGAAAACGTAAAAGCATCCTTTATTGATAAATCCACAATCGTTCTTAGTTTTTATTGGTATATCTATTGTTTAGACGGTGTTCTCTATCATTCCATAATTGGCTATCCTGCTATGTTGTGTCGCGTGTGTACCCTTGTTAATCTCATTCAAACAGCCACTCAACCAGCATAGATTATGAAATCTGCAAGACATTTGGATATTGTCTAGGCTCTACACTTAGATTAAAAATGTTTCGTGTATATATATATACTGGAGTATAATATAGCACAATAACGTGCGAAATAACACGTCTTTAACCACATATATAATGGATTGATTTATTCGTCTGTCCATATATCAATGTTGTAGATTCTTTTTTAGAATATGACACAGTAACCAACTGTCGTCACTCGTGTCGACAGGCTGGAGATTCGCGTTTTCCAGAAATGTGTATCTGTCTTAATATGCATATAAGTTAAAACAAGAGGATGGGAAAATCAACTATTTATCTCTATACATGTATTATATATTTATGTTTGCTGGAGTAGAATTTCCTTTTTTTTTTCTTCTGTTCCGGCCACTATCGAAGAGCTAATTGTCTTTACTACCGTGTGCAATGAAATAATATTATTCTGAAGCATCAGCACTAGAAACAACACGAGCATGAACCGATGTTTCTCTCTTCTCTTTCTTTTTTTTTCATCTTCGGTTTTTTTTTCTTTTTCCTATGTTTCCTCTTTTTATTATGAACCATCACTGAAGTTCTTTGAAAACCAACTAAAAAATTCATTTGTCAAATAAAGGAACATCTTTTCTTTCTTTTTTTTTCTTTTTTTCTTTTATTTGTTTCACCTATTCGTAAAATATACAAGTCACGTCTCATCTATATTTATTTCATGTGCATGTTTAATGGCTGGCAGCAATTGGAAATAGACTCACTCTGCCTTAGAATTGTTACGCCAAATGGCTTTTATTTCTCATGGCGAGCTTTCTCTTCTTTGGTTTTTGTCTTTCAACAATACGATTGAATTCCTTGATCATCTGACCCACATCGTTTCTATACGTATAGGTTGTGATTTGTTTTTAGACACATTGAAGAGAAAGAGAGAATACTAAAATGATAGAACAGCCGGTCTTTTCTTGCTAGCTAACTGGCATTATCGTTGTATAGGTTTTTCTTTTTAATGTCCTGATCGTAACTTATTCTGTAATAAGATTGAGAGAAAAAAAAAGAAAGAAAACCTATTAGCTACTCGACAGTTTCTCTCTCTCTCTCTCTCTCTCTCGTTTCTAGCGTTCATGCTCATTTTCTTTTCAGGGAAGTCTCGGACTGGTTATAGTGACTAAAGAATAAACCGTACATACATATTATGGCATTTTCTTCTTTTATGCATGTGTGAAAAGCGCGAACTTTTCAATAATAATAAAGTTTCATGTTCTCGAAGTTGTTTAAACAGAATAGACTAGACAAAAGACAATGAGTTGAAAGCTTGACAGCACGAGAAAAGCAGAAGGAAAGAGCTCGATAGAATATAGTCTGTTTCCGAGAGTTTATTCACATATGCGCACATCATACTATATTCATAGCTGAACGAATAAGAAAGATAAATCCTTACTATATTCAATGATGAGCCGTCAAATAAAAGAATTCTTTTTTCTATACCCAACTTTCAACAATAGACAACAATCAATCATGAACTATGAATGAATAAAAAAATACCGAAGAGAATAGCATAGAAATAATTTTATTCTTCACTATCATTCTGATTTCTTTCCATAACTACACGACTCAAAATTAATATTTTTATCGCTTTGAAATATATTCGAAAATTCTTTATTTAGTAATTTATGTAATGATATTCCATCATATTTATAAATCCATGTTTGATTGAGGAAATCATAACGTTTAGGTCCACTGAATGGAGATGATAACCATATTTGTCTATTAGGAGTTTGTTTATTAATAACATAGGTGCCTTGTTGATTAAGTTCCACAGTTATAACACCATTTGAATAAAATACATCTGATGGCAATTTATGTTTTTCAAGGAGAGTGTCAAAAGCTTCGGTTAACGATTCTAATGTTTCATTAACTACATGTTCATATTCAACTTCTGATAACTGATGATCAGATACTGATGATGATGATGATGATGATGACGATGATGACAATTGACGGATAATCAAATGATGAAATTTAGGAGTTAGCGATGGCAAATTTCGTAGGAAATACATCATAATGATGACCTGCTTTTTTTAAAAATCGATCTGGAATCATATACATACATTAACGTGGAGTCATAATAAAAAGAAAAGGATGTTAGCAATAAAAATAAGGGTAATCACACATACACATACAAGAAGACATCGAAAATTTAGAATTCAACTAATGTTCTGTTCGTCTATTAATCACTTTTTTTCTTATATGTTGATACGTATTGAACAAAACGTTCGTATAGATCTTTAGGAGAGTCGACTTTTGGAACTTCATAATTTTGGCTTGTATACAATCCGGCATAAACGCCAAGGGAAAATGTAATTAATGTTCGAAAAAATGACATCGGACTGAATAGAAGATCGGCTGATTTTGATTGATAATTTGATCTAAAACGAAAATTAAATAAATATTCTCATCTTCTATTGACAAGTACTCAATAGTTTGATTAGAACATAATAGCAATCTCTAGATTTTATGCCGTCAAGTAATATGAATGCATGAAACTATATTTTGGTTTTAAAAATTTAAATGAATGTTTCAAGATATAATTTTTTAGAAGTTAAAAAATAAAATCTAAGATAAGATGAAATCATGCCCGAGGATTTTCATCTTATATGCAATTTCTTATAATCTGATATTAATATCTTATCAGACAGTCAGATCTTTCAAAACTATTATACTATATCTTAGAATATGGTTTCTGTAACATGGATTTTCTTCTGATATTACAGAAGGGCCCTTTTTGTTTTAGCTCTGAAGTTAGTTTTATAAAATACATGCAAAATTCGTACTAGTGGAAATTTGATTTATTTGTAGGAATATTAATACCCTGCAGGTTCTACCTAACACAAACTTAAGTTTTTTTTTCAAGAAAATACCACTATCTTAACCTGAAGCTTTCAAGATATCGGAAGTACTGAACGGCCGGTTATCAAGGATTATTTTATAAAGCGGTTATTTAGGTATTATCTTGAAAAGATACGGTTAAACTGATTATAAATCGTAAAGTTTAATATAAAAAACCTATAAAAAGAGGATTCCATTTAGTAAAACGTTTTTTTAAGTTATCAATATTGCCTCGAAGTCATCAGAATCAGAGAAAGAATGAGCCAGCTACAAGACAGATAAGAAGATTTTTCGGGGATCTATGACGCATTTCTCATGATTCATTGAACTTGAGAATATTAATTAGAACAAACGATGTTTAATTGTACCAATCAATCTTTTTTTTTTGAATAGAAAAAAATTCCATATTCATTTTCAAATAAGTAACTCGGTTACATTCATTAATTTCCAATCACATTAACAAAAATTAGTTAGTTTACCTTTAAAAAACTGCAAAATCCAATTAACTACTCTTATCTAACTTTAGTATTTATTATCGAATAATTAATTTTTTCATCGACTCTAATCATCGAAAATTTATCATTAACACAAAAAAGTAAACAAAAGTGAGAAACTTTACTCTTATCTCATTTATACACATGTTTTCCTTTGAATATATATATATATATATATATCGATGTTAAATCATTGTTATATACTAAAAAACAAAACATAGAGCGCTATGTAAAGCAAACAAAGAAAAACATATAAATACAGAATATATATGTATATTTTTTTTGTGTTATACAGGGAAAAGTTTCTTCATACAATGTTTTTGTACAAAGTAGCGCTGTACACAAACAAACAAGCACACACGAACACAAATATATTTTCTTGCACGAAGTAGTAGGCTGGTTAATGTCAAGACAAAAGAGAAACAAATAGATACATAATGAATATAAGTGAAAATAGACAAAATGGTTTTAATGTTTGTTACGCTCATCATCCTCTTAGAGTTGAGCGAAATAGGACGAGGAGAATGCGAAGAAGAAGGAAAGAAAAAACATGAAGAGAGAAGTTACAACTAAAAAACAAGAAAGATAACGAATAATAATGACAAGACAATTTGTACATAAGACAATCTTTTATTTTCAATGTTATTTTCGGCCTGTATTGCGATGATAGGCTCGTGTGCCAATAAAACCTTCCTGATCGTCATGAATTTCATCGTCTAAAAAAGAGATTCAATTGAATTTTGATTAAATTATTTCTATGAAATTCGTACTCATTGATGAAACAGTAGATTTTGTTGCAAAGATTTTGCGTCGTGGTCTTTCATTTAAGTCATCAAATGTTTCTGAACGAACTGTTGATTTAACAGCAAAAGCTCGACGTTTTGCCGGCGGTGATGACGATAGTTCTTCTTTTGGCGCTATTAGCTGAGGTTGAATTGGAAGTGTAGGCAACGATGGTTCGTTTGTTGTTTGTAATATAAATTGCTGTTGTGTTGATGCTTGTGTCAATACAGTATATTGTGTACCACCTGGAGATGTACACAATGTAGCCATTTGTTGTTGTTGATTTGGATCAACCTGTTCAATAGTTAAGGGTGTATTAGGATCAAGACCGGCTTGTGCAAGTAATGCTTGCAATTGAGCTTGATCAAGTGCAAATTGTGAAACGAATGTTTGAGGTTGAGCTTGTTGAATTGATAGTTGTTGACCATCTAAATAAAAATGAACGAAATAGTGATGGGGGGAAAGCAAAAACGCCATACGCGCTTACCACTATCGACAATAATAGCACCTTGTGTGCCTAGTAATTGTTGTGCTTCTTCGGTTGATAATAGAACAGTATGTTCAACACCATTCTCATCAATAATATTTGCTGTTATAGTACCAAGTTGTTGTTGTGTAATAGCTTTTGCCGTATTTTCATCACACTGAATTGTTTCTTCGCCCGCTATGTTCGAAGGTGTTTCTTCAACCATCATCGACATGTCATCATCGTGTTGTTGTGCTTTACGACGTGCATCAGCAGCCATAGTTACATCGGCTGCTGTTGCTAAAACGTGTGCAGCTTCCATTGTGTCTAAATCGGTATTGATTGATGTAGAATTTAAATTTTTATTTATCGTTTGTTCATTATGATTCGATTGTATGCGAGCTGGTGGACGTGACCATGCAAATGGTTTATTATTTCCTGACGCTTGCTCGTTTGATGCATTCATTTGTTGATTTGTTGTTGATGAAGATGGTTTAGGAAGAATTTTCTTTTGTTTAGGAACATCGGCTGGTAGTTTAACTAAAAAATACAAATCGAATGTCAATGAAAACAAAATGATCAAAATTTGATTATATCAATACGAGATTTTTACCTTGTTGTACAACGGTAACGGGAAGAACTTGTTGTTGCTGCTGCTGTTGATCGGTTGTTAAAACCGACAAAACTTGTTGCGATTGATTTTTTTGTTGTTCTTGTTGTGGCATGTTAACAAAAAATATTTGTGATTGATTTGAAACATCGTTTAATTGCGTATCATTCATTTTTGTTACATATGTATTATTTGAATTATTGATGGTTGTTGAACGTGCTTGTTGTTGTTGCTGTTGATGATAATAATCGTCATCCTAAAAATTGAATAATAGAAGATTATTTTACTATTTATCAATGTGATTATTTAAGTATGTGTGTGCGTGTGTTTTGAATATTCTCACCGAATAATTTTTGGACATTGTTGATGATATATGATGATGGGGTTTGGATATTGTACTGACAGGACTTCGACTAGTACTACTCGTACGACGACTTGACGTCGATAAACCCAGTGTAGCTGGTGTCGGACGATAACTCGATGATTTGTATGGCTGAGAAAACGCACACACATATATATATATATATATATGTAAGATCAGATAATTATCGAAAGAATATTCATCTCTTTTTTCTCGCATGCTCTTTGAATAGAATTAGATTTGACTTTTTTACAGTCAAACAAAAAAAAAGAGACGAGTACTCTCGTGAAACAATTATTAAAAAGAACAGTTTTTCTCTCCGTACTTTGTATATAGGATGATTTCCATTGTTAATTGCAATACGACGTTGACCACTCATTGCTGATATTGGTGGACGAGCAGTATTATTTCGACGATAAGCTTGTGTTAAACTCATTCGACGGTTTCTATTATAATCGTCATCATCATCGCCACCACCCATATCATACATAGGACCTACATAATTAAAAAAATGATTTGAATAATAAAATCTTTTTTTTATTTTTGGCTCATACGCGATGTTCGATAGGCTGTTTGTTTTCGAGCTCCATACCGTGAATTGAGTTCTTCATATTGATCATAATCATCATCGTCATCGTCGTCATGATATTGTCGACGTGAACCCGGTGGTCGTCCACGCATACCTGTACCACGTCGTCCTGGATATGTTCCACGAGCACGATAATTAGGACGTTTCGGTATATATTGTCCTTTGGGTATATAATCAAAATCAGTTGGTTCTTCACCAGCTGGTGGTAAATTGTCTTCATCATCTTCTTCAGATTTTTCTGGTTGATCACTC
Organism: Rotaria socialis; assembly: GCA_905331475.1. Classification (NCBI taxonomy): domain Eukaryota; kingdom Metazoa; phylum Rotifera; class Eurotatoria; order Philodinida; family Philodinidae; genus Rotaria; species Rotaria socialis. Next base: position 90,551 of record CAJNYU010000179.1, read on the forward strand.
ATCCATTTCGGTCGTTTAATTTCTGGTTGTTGTTGTTGTTGTTGTTGTTGTTGTTGCTGCTGTTGTTGTTGTTGTGGCAATTGCGGACGTGATTTCATTGTTGTACTTTTAACAGCATAAATACGAGGACGTGGTTTCTCCTCTGTTGGTACCTCAGTTGTTGTTGTTGTTGTCATTTTTGCACCTGTATCATTATATGAAGGTACAAAATCATTTTGAAAAACATTATTTAATGTAATGACAGAAGTCGATTTCTTTTGTGTATTTTGTTCAGGATTATCATTTATTGGCCTCTTTGTTGATGTATTATCAGATGGTTGACCTGATAGAGCATCAAAATTAGTTAAACGTGGAATAATAGCTCGTTTACGTTGAGCTGTTGGATCGGATGACGTAGATGCATATTCTCTTGATTCTTCCTTTGGCATACGACGTTTAAGAATTTCAATAGATAATTTACTTGAACCTTTCCAAACAAAATCAACTGAATCATCACTAAATTCGTCCTCAGATTGATGCTGTTGTTGTTGTCGAGGTTGAGGTTGAGATTGAGATTGAATTTGAGTTTGATGTTGTGGTGAACCGAATTGCATAAGATCTTTTTCATCAATAGTTGCAAGTTTTTGATTATTATTATCATCATCGTATTCATTAAGATCAGTTTTAGGATTTGTATCTGTTGATAAAGTTTTCTTTTTAACATAACGACGTTTTACTGATGATGGCGGAATGATATTTTCGGTTTCTAATTGTTGTTGTTGTTGTTGTTGTTTTGATTTATCTTCTTCTTGATCGTTATCAATTGTGTTTAACATTTTTGGTTTACGTCCTCGTTTTTTTGGTGTAGAAATTTTGTCACCTATGGATGTATTTGTTTGAGAAATGAGACGTGATGTTCTTCGTGTAACTGGTTTATTGTAAGAGTATTTACCTGGAGTTTGTTTTACTATTGAACTTTCTTCAGTACCACTATCACTTTCAATATTCGATGATGAGATTGATGTACGGGCTGGATTGTTTTCTTCTAGTCTAGGAGTTTTTGGGGGTCGACCACGGGAACGTTTTATTGGAAGAGGTGTATTAGTTTTACGATCAAACACTGGTTTCTTAATATGATCTTCGTTGTCTGATTGAAAAATGTATTTATCTGATTGTGATGGAGTTTTATTTATTGATATTGAACGAGTAGACGGTCTTTTTAATGGAGATAATGTTGTTGACTTTTTACGCATGATGATAAATGACTCACGATCAGCATGGACTTGTCGTGGTCTATGATAATAAAGAAAACGATATATTTATTATTATCTAAAATAATCAATCGTGTTTAAAAGAACAGATCATATAGGAAATAATAGAACATAACAAAAACAAAATAATTTTTGTAACAATTAGTGACAATAAATAACAATTTTAAAAAATAGACAACGAAAAGAAAATCCTTTTACAGGAAAAAAAACAACCCAGTGTAAGGAATACCACCGGTTGGACATGATTCAAGATCGAAACACACACACACACACATCTATCAATAAATTATTCACTTCAGAATAATTTATTTACATCACTGAGTAAATAAAAAATTGCCTATTAAGTTTCAATATGAATTTTTTCTACTGCTGTTCGCACTTCTGTAGCACTAACAGTTAATGGCCATACTCCACCTAAAATACCCGCTTGTATAGATACTCCATGTGTAACAGCAACATCAGGATCAATCTCAATATTTGGCATTTTATGAAAATAATCTTCTATTAATTGCCTAATTTTTAACATTCTAGTTGAACCACCGACGAGCACAATTTCGTCTATATTATTTACTGTTAATTTATTACTTGCATCATCATCATCATCGTCATTCATATCTGAATTAATATAAGCAAATATTCTGTCTAAGGGTTCGATAATTTTTTTAAATAGATCTTGATTAATTTCTTCAAATAATTCTCTAGTTATAATCCATTTTGCATTAATTGTACATTGATTTGATACAGATAAATCAAGTTTACATTTTTCAACTTCGATTCTTAAATGTTGTAAAAAATTTGGATCCGTTCTTTTATGATTATCATTAATCAATGTTAAAATATAATTGAATAAATTTTGATTAAAATCTTGTCCGCCGAGACGATTATTGCCAGCCATTGCTTGTGTTGAAAACATTCCACCTTGTACAGATAGTAGACTAACATCAGTTGTACCACCACCAATATCAATAACTAAAACATAACGTACATTATTACGTTTATGAATTCCATAAGCTAAAGCAGCTGCTGTTGGCTCAGATATAATTCTTTCAACTTTAATTCCAATCAGTTCTGCTGCTTGTTTTGTTGTTTGACGTTGTTCTTCATTAAATTCAGCTGGTACACTTAAAACGCAAAGCTTGATTTTTGTTACCATTAAATGTTTTTCAGCAATTTCTTTTAAATGTTTTAATAATAATGAACCAATCTTTTGTGGTGTTACTCGTGTACCATTTTCTGATACAACAAATTCAACATAACCATTATCATTTCGTATTAATTCAAATGGATAATCATTTTGTATTTTTCTAATGGATTCAATGGAAAATTGTTTACCAATAAAACGTTTCGCATCATAAATTGTATATTTTTGATTTGTTTCAAGATGATCAAATGCATCGTAACCTAATAGAACTGTTCCATTGGGTAAAAATGACACAATCGATGGCATACATGAACGATTACGTTGTGCAGGAATTATTTCTACTAAACCACTTATTGCATGATACATTCCAACACATGAATAAGTTGTACCTAAATCAAAACCGATTATTTTTGGTTTAGGTGCTGGTAAAAATTGTTGCCCAAAATAACCAGCAATAAGTAGAATAATTAAACTTCCACCAATTATTGTACATGATGTTTCAGATGATACCATTTGAACAGAAAATGATAGTTATTTCTGGAGACAAAAGAGGGCATGTGCAGTCGGAGAATAATCAATCGCCATCTTTGTTGAATTGGCCTCCGTATTAATACGTTCAGGTCAACAAAGATATTTGTGTACCAATAAGATCATTACAGAAATCGTTTTAAGAAAATATTTTTATTTAAAGTTAAAATTTAAAATAAAAACATTTGTATAAATTTTACTAATTCATAATCTTTCATTTTAAATCAGTTAGAGAACGATAGAGTGACATCTTTCTATGACAATAATTCCAGTGGATAGAAATAGAACGAATAGTATGTTGTGAAAAATATTTTTTTCTTTTTGCGTATTCTGCAGATTTTTGAAGAACGTAGGAGACAGTTATCATATTTATTGTAGATAATAATCTGCTTATAGTTGGTTTGTCGTATTCGATGTAATTAATATATTATTTATAATTTATAATCATCCTAAATGACGCAATTGTTCACCCGAACAAAGCCGTACAAGGGCGATGAAACTATTCAAAGAACAAAAGAAAAAGTTATTGATCTAACAAAAAGTCTAACTGATCGTCAACGTTATTTAAAATTATTAGTTGGTAGGGATTATGACAAAAGACAATTTTTCTTTTCTATGAATTTGAAAAATATAAAACTTTATTGTTTTTCGTCTAGAACAATTATCTGTGGAAGATTTACAAGCATTTTTCAAAAGTTCATATCAATATATTTTTTATCTTTTCTTTGAAAACTTTAGTCAAGTTGAAAGTAACATAACACGAGCACGTACGTGATAGAAGATATTATACAAAAGTACAATAAGAGATTTGATTTTTTTAGTCTCAAAACAAAATCAATTAGAACTTGAATATGTTACCAATTTATTGGAGGTAAAATATCATTCATGTTAACTAATAGATTAATTACTGAAAGCATAAATTTCCCTGGAGATACCTGTGAGGTGAATAGATATTTGTTGGGGAAAGAAGAAAAAAATAGTTTTTATGGTTTTCAAATGACAAATGAGTGTGTTGTTGTTTCTTTATAATTAATCTGACTAACACTTAGATAACATGTGTGAACAAGATATGGTGATGTGACCGATTAGATATTTGGAATGTTGATAAGTGCTTGTAGTCGAAACGCACGATAAAATCTGCCAAAATTACAATTTAACTGTTATTTATTAGCATTTCATTGAGTCTCTTGAGATTTTTTCAATTCCTATGCATATAGAATTTCTCGATAAAAGATCACTTTCTAATGCCATGATCTACATTTTTACCTTTTCATGCTTAATGAATATTTTGTTTTAGCGTATTTTGACTCTATTGCCTACTACTGTACATCAGAGATGGCAAGCACATTGTATAGGCAATGTAATCAAACGATATTTCGTTGTGTGTAACAGTCCACAAGTAAATTATTTTAATCTTTGTTAAGAAAAGAAGAAAAATAAATAGAAAGATTTATTTACAATAGGGTGTTGCACGTGGTATAAGATTATTTATTTTGTGGTATCAAATATTAGGTAGTAATGCTGTTGATGATGAACATACACTTTTCAAAAGTCTTATACGTAATTGGAATCAAACATTGGTTGGTACACGTGCAGGTGGAGAAGCGAATAATACAGATGATCAAACATCTGCAGCATTTAATGAAATATTTCGTACACCACCAGGTTAATTATCATTTTCTTTTACATCAATTTGAAATTAATAAAAATTTTCGATTATTCTAGATGTTTTTCGATGGACTGATATAATTCCAATATGGCCAAAAAATACTTTGGATATCGAGCCGACTGTTGATCGTTGGCTTTTCTTTATGTTACATACAATGTCGGATACTTGCAAACGTATTTTATGGGATTCAACAGCTGAATCATCACGCATGGGAAAACAAGAAGAATGCTTTCGATTTTTATTTAATATGTTCAAACGTTATTATATGCCAACACTGTTCCCTACGTTTACCGAACAAAATATTTATGATTTATCGATATCAAGTAAATTTGATTTTCTTTATTTTTCTAAAAGTAAATGAATAAAAATAAAAATCTCCTTTAGTAACAATTCCAGAAACCGTAGGAATTGAAAGTGATCGACCAAGACGACGGCAAACATGCTTATGTCGAACAGCATTTGTTATGTGGCTATTGCCATTTCTTAATGAAGGAGTCAGTCGCGAGAGAACATTGTAAGTTATTTACTGTACTGATGAAAGTTTTAATAATCACGACATTGAAAAGAAAGATTTAGGAAATTTTGATTCTTTTTTGTCATACTAAAAGTAAAGTAAATATGTGTTCATTTATCTTTAGAACTCGTGTAGCCAATCCCATTGCATCATTTCAAAATCCTCTGACTCAATCAACAGTATCGACTAGTACAGTAACTGGCGGAACAGATTATCTATCATCATCAAATGAATTATATCATATAATCGCGGGATCAACGTCAAAAAATCAAACATCATCATATCAACAATTAGCGAATGCCATTGGACCATTAGATAGTCATATATTAGAAATAGGTCAAAATGTACTTTTATCAAAACAAGAAAATATTAATTTTATTCATGAGATATTTCGACAAGTAAATAAATCGAATACTATTTTCTCGTCTATTCAATCTTTTCGTTGTTTAGAGTTATCTTATGTCCGGTGACAATGGTTTGGCTGCTTCTCATATACTTCGTACGGTGAATAATTGGATAAAAGTTCGTAGTAAAAAGAAAACAGTTTAACATTAGAATAATCATTTTTAATTAATAGGAACAACATTTACGACCAGCTTTTATGCTTGAGCCGGAACAACGTTCCGCATCGAATGATGTACCTAGTGATAATCACATTCGTTTAGGTCTTAATCGTTGGTTACAAATTTTCATAACACAATCATTCTATTTATTTCTTGTACGGCCAACATCAATCAATGATGAACAACAAGCAATGACAGGACAACATGGAATTAACACAACAAATATATTACAACCTGAACAAGCTATGCGTGAACGATCACATGCTGGTCTTGTTACGTTCTATAAAAAATTACCACAGCGACATACACCAGATCGGACAACATGGTAAAAAGAATAGTTTTTAAGATTATATTTTCTTTTAAAATAAAATAAATTATTTTCTAGGGATTTAATTTTACGAGTTATGCTAAAAATTGTACGACTTTCATTGCCAGATCGTCCATCACCAAATACAAATCATATATATATTGAAAATGCAATCAAAGTATGTCGAAATAAGATTGATTATTATTTTAATCTATTTCAGAAAGGTCAGCTTGTATAGTTTTTCTCGAGAAAGTACTTGTCTAACCCTATTTTTATTAATGAGGCAATGTTTCTAAATGTCAATTCACTGTTGATGCCGAGATGTTATTGTTTTTAATACGATGCTATAGTTCTGCTCTATAAATAGAAAACTAAATTGCGAACAAAAAAATTGATACACAAAGATAAAACTGAACGATACTCATTTATTCTCTTGTAAATCGTATGAATTAGAATTATTAATTATTTCCTATTTTCCTTTGATTTTAGACTCTTCTATTTCTATTTCAATCAGCATCATTATATGTTAGCGTTGAACTATGGAATAGTTTAAGTGATACATTATCATCAAAAGCTACGTGGTCTGAAGTGATCGATCAATGGGATGTATGTATAACGAAGTCATGATTGTGTTTACATCTTTGTTTTCGGAAAATTTCAATCTACTAATAGGTATCTATGCGAGCATTGACCAAAGATCTTGGCCGACTTGTTTACAATGTTGAAACAGAAGCGTCACAATCGTCGAATATTCGTCGAACTGTAGCAAATGGTGGTGTTCGACGAAATGCACAATCAGTTCCACCCGGTGCACTTGAACAAAATTCTTCCGGTATACAACGTGTACGAACACTAAGCTCCGATGAAGATGCTGATACAGCAGAACAAACACCACCACCACCTCAACAACAGCAACAGCAACCTATTCGGCCATCAATTATTGAACGTACACGTGTAGCACGACGACGAACAAGTAGTGATGAAAGTTTAACACATACAACAATATCACCACCATCAGTTATTACTCGAGTATGATAGAAAACAATATTGAATTTTGCAATGAAATAATAATGTGTTGTTCTAGCCGCATATTTTAGCATCTATTCCGAGTAATCAAACAGGTGAACACCAAGCAACATTGGAAGGGCATATACATGATCACCATCCACTTTTATTCAGTCCAAGTGAAATGTTAATACCTACTCATCATCATCAACAACAACCATTAACAATTCAAATATCACAACAAACACGTATGGCATATACATTGATATTTATGTCTACAGTTGTATTCATATTCTGGTTTTATTATTCGTTTAGCTATTTCTAATATGAGTGATATGTCATCACCAACACATCCACTTGATTCACCCATGAGTGATGATTATAGTACTGCTTCAACGGGTATACTCGATACGAATAGTCTCAGCGGGATTGGCAGCGGTGATGCATTAGCGTCGCAATTTAAAAGTAAATATTTCTTTTTCTTTATGGAAATCTAGCTTAAAGTAAATTCTGATTATTGAATGTTTATTCAGGCTCTAGTTACTCCGTAAATCAGATTGTCAACTTGTCACTTGATACTACAATGAAATCTTTCGTATATTTTGAAGTTCTATAATTACATAGAATTTGAGGGGAAAACAATCGATAGTGACTCATTTTGAGTTGATGGAAGATAATTATCTATTAAATAATGTAGTCGCATAGTCCAGGCTCTTCGATCGATTGACATATTTGAAAAGCTATCTAATGGAAAAAAAATTCTTTTTAATATTAAATAGCTAACAGTAGTATTCATGCAACGGATTCTCGTTCAACAACAGTTTCCGAATCAGCTTCAACGTCTGATCATCATCAACATGTATCTCCGCCATTATCACGTAATCATCATCCACTCAGCCAGTCAACTGTTGATAGTCTTCATTCATGTAAAACAAAAACTCCAATTAATAAATTTGTTTTTACTATTTTCAATAAAATTTCAGTTCCACAAGATTCAGTTACGCTCGATAGTATCGATACAGCTGTTTATAATCATGAACAAGGTTATGAAGCAGAACGTCTTGCACCTGAAACGGCGTATACAGCATGGTTTCGTATGCTTGGTTCACTTGGAAATATTAATCAAATACGTTGCGCTGAACAACATAATCGTATAATGAGAACACTGTTCGATATATGGAAAATGCTGTGTCGTGTAAGAAGGATATTTTTTGTTTTCTTCCAACAAATCCCTATTTATATTTTATGACGATTAGATTCATATTCTATCAAAAGATACTTTACATGGTGATTTATATTTTGATGGTCCTCCATTGCTAATATTTGCCCCGTGGCTTTTTGAAGTTTGTTTTAAATAAAATCTTATATGTTGTTCTTATTATCTTGAACATTTTCAGGGTATACAAACATTACCAGCAACACATCGGGAGGGAAAGTTAGCAGCCTATAAATTGTTATGTTCAATGGGTGTTTTTAATCATGATATATCACCACCGGCAGATTTTCTTGATATGTTTTTGTTGATTATTTCTCAAGGTTTATTATCTGGAGATGAAGTAAATATTAGAAAAACTCTACATATAACAAACAAAAAATATGTAATTTCTGTTTTTTTTTCTCCTCAGGACGTTATTTATGTTATAATTAGTTCATGTAAAGTGGATTTTTTTCATCGATGTTGGCCATCATCAACATTGTTGTTACCATTGTTTACTTCAGCTTGTTGTGAAATAGGTCAAAAACCAAATTTTGTCGATGGGAAAACCGTTAGTAGTTGTCTTTTTTATTTGCTCGATAATCTTATTTTTGATTATTAAAATAGATTCCAAAAGTAGAAGCATTGACTATATTGAGTAGTCTTGTTTGTTTTCCAAATCATTTCGAACAACTCGATGTCTTAACTAATAAAGAAAAAGATTTTGCACCCGTCCCAATGGATCGAACGTCATTAAAACGTATGATTATGCGAGATCTGATAAAAGCATCACAAAATGATGTCATGCTTGAATCAAGGTAAGATTAAACAATTCATTATTTTTTCTTTCTAAATTTATCAAATTGTGTGTTTAATTCAGAGAAATTGCTCTTTGTGGTTTAGCAATATTTCTTTGTGAAGAATTGAAGCATCAACGAACGGAATCACCTATACGACCATTTCTTCTATTTATTGTTGAATGTTTGCAGGTTAGTTATATTCAGAGAGAGAGAGAGAGAGAGAGAGAGAGAAAATAAACCCACCAGAGATAATAAGAATTAGGATAGAAAAAATTAATTTCATCTTAATTTTTTGTCTTCAAGGGACAATCTAAGAAGCGAACATCTGTAGCAGAAGGAGACCACGTAAGTATGCTTGTGCAATTGCTGGTTTAGGTGATTTAGTAATTATTGTTGTATTTTGGTTTGTATCTGAGAAAAGATGTTTGATAAATAAAGAATTCAATTTTTTCTCAAAAATCCTGCGAACCATCGATGTGTTAGTGTAGATTTTTTTCTTAAGCAAAATATTTGTTTCTGAGAAAAAAGATAGACAAGCATTGCAATATATATATTGTACAAAGAATCTGATTGATTCATCAGAGAAATAATGTTAGTATGCGTATTTCATTATATTGATGAAGAAAGTTTAGCTTGACATGATTGAGAAGTCTACTGGACTCTTCGTCTAGATCAGATTGTTGAAACAGATTAATATTATTTCATAATTATCACCTATTTGATTCTATAACTGTCAACTGCATGATTGTATTAAATGTATTGTTTTATATAGTACAAAATTAATCGCATAGTTTCGAAGCAGCACATCAGTAGTCTTTCAATGAATAAGACATTGATTGGTACCTAGGATAATAATTTTCACAACGCTGCTAAAAGATTCATCATAGGGGAAAAAACTGAATTCTAGCTATTCGCGAAGACGACAATTTGCAGGTTACTATTTGATAATATTCCAATCTGTATCGCGTCAGTTCATAAGAATTTCGCAAAATATTTACATAACTGGAGTTTGAAAATCTCATCGCAACCATTCACTTGTTTCTCCACTATGATCACTATTGCTTTGCAAAACACAATTTCAATCAGCATGGTTACCACCTAAAACTGCATAACTCAAATCCCAAGACTTTGATAGAGATACCCTAGAACTTAACATGCACTATAGTAGAGTGTAGTAAAAAAAAGTATTTTATTTCACACCATATTCAGCCTTTTAAAATCTATTTGTTCACGTTGATTATCTAAATTCATTTTTCGTAGCCTGCGGATTCAACAGTATTTGCAGCTGATATGGTTCGTTTTCTTGCTTCATATGCTCCCTTATTTATTTCACATCGTGATAATCACTCCGGTCAACTGTACACATTAATAATCGATGGTCTTATATCATCATTACGTTCAAATATTCCAGCTGATATTGGTGCTCTAATGCGTAATAATGTTCGTATAATAAAATCCTTAATATTTGCATTACTCGATTGGATTCTACATGTTCCAACAAGTTATTTACAACAACAACAGATGGGTCGTGATACAAAAAACCAAGAAGCATCAACAACAGCTATTCAACGAACATTTTCGATATTAATTGATGTTTATCGTGCAACACATTCTTTAAATGACGAACATAAAGTTCAAGATAATGAATTAACATTAAGTCAATCAATAAAATTATGTTGTAAATTTGCTATTTTATTTTTACTTAATGAGCATTCACATTATCCGTTGACTGAAAATGAATCATCACTTATAACAACCAATGTACATGAAGGACATGATTGGTCATCGCCATCAAAACAACTAACCGTACAAAACGAGGAGAATCCAAATCCAAATCAATCCGATGAATTAATTATACATTCATCCAATATACAATTGTTTGTTATTCATGATGATTTTCTTGTATCGTTTGTTGAAATACCAAATGATAAAGTTAATGAACTAACAACTGATAGTCAACAATTTATATCACGAACAACTGTATGTCGAACAATCATAAGAGATTTATGTGGAAGATATTGTTGGGATAATTATGCTTTTAATATTAGTTCAAATTCAAAAACAATTGCAAGTCCATTTAATAATCCTATTGGTTAGAATTTTTTTTATCGAGATTTTTTTCTTGTAATTTAAAATCATAATTATTATTTTAGAATTATCTCTTCCAACTAAATCAACATATCAAGTTGAAGAAACAACACGAGGCATAACAGTATTGGAAAAATTTGAATCACTACAACCACCAACTATTCAAAATCAACCACCAAACACTGATATTCTTGATAAGGTGATTTAGAATTTTAATTTCTTTTTTTTATCACAAGTGTGTAAATAACATTATTTCACTGGAAATCACCGACAGAGAACTTCTGTTGGCGGACATAAAAAAAATAGTTTAACATCATAAACGTCTTGAATGTTCAAGATCATCGATTTCTACAGTTACTGAGTAAATAAGCGGCAAAAAGTTGTATATGTCTACCATGTGAATTTCAATTATGTTTGTAAGGAGGGCTCGAAAAGCCTTGAAAATACCCATTTAAATATTTTTCATCTCATTTTGACGTACATCCCTGTATTACAAAGAGTTCTCGTAGGATCAATTCGAATTCGTTTCCTCATTTGCTATTCCTAATACAGAAGATGATAATCTACTAAAGTCTCTTCTAATTCTTAATTAATTAATTTTTTACGAGTGTAGTTTAATCAGAACTACTATATTTATGATCGATAGTATGACGGATAGGAACAAGTAAAATAACGTCTCTTTTTTTAATTTTTAGCTTCTTCAATATATAACATTTCACAGTCCAGAATTAGCATTTTACAGCGATCGAACATTAAATGAAGTTTCACCAACACCAACATCGATTTCTTATCATGATGAAAATGCTATCATAAAAATGATAACGGAACAAGAAAAAGCGGAACAAAATTATGGTAAGAAGATCTTGCTTTATTTTTATCATAATTCTCACAAGCTCTTTTTTTAATTAAGACTCATCACCATTTGAAAAAACCGAACAATACATTGATAATACCGTTCAGCAATCCCGTTATGATCGGTTTGCCCTATGTCGATCACATATAACTCAACTTGGTTTAATGATGTTCGAAAATCGTCAAAATATTGATTTACTAAATACAACAAAACATAATTGCGATCAATTATTACGTGAATTAAAAAATTTAGATTCTCTTAATTGCCGTGAAACCCATAAAATCGGTAAGAACAAAACAAGCTCGTCAATTATTTTCCTAATTAAAATTTTCATTATTATCTTCTAGCGGTTATTTATGTTGGCTATGGACAAGAAGATAAACCAAGTATATTTAGTAATACACATGGTAGTCCTCCTTATGAAGAATTTCTTACACATCTTGGTTGGCAAGTTGAACTATCTAAACATACTGGTTTTCGTGGTGGTCTACATCAATTACCTAATACATATTCAATTTATTATGCTAATGAACTTGTTGAAATTATGTTTCATGTTGCAACAATGATCGATGGATCGAATGATGAAGATCGACTAAGAAAAAAAACACGACACATTGGAAATGATGAAGTACAAATTATTTGGACAGAACACTATCATGAATATGATAGGTCAACTATTGCTACTGCTTTTGGTGATGTTTTAATTGTTATACATCCATTACCAAATGGTTTATATAGAATTAAAATTGATAAAACTAGCCAAGTAAGTTTCAAAGAAAATAAACCTATAAAACAATATTCGATTTTATCATAAATCGATAAATACACATTTGTTTTCGTCGAGCATTTCAACATTATTTTCCTTACATTTTTAGACAACCAACTTTGGTCCGTTATTTGATGGTGCAATCGTTGATAAACTTATTCTTCCCGAATTAGTACGTGCAACAGCTATTAATGCTAGTCGTGCACGTCGTACAACACTTAATAATCATTGTGAATTGTAAGATCTTTATTATTATTTTATTTTTGTGTTTTCATAGAAAATATCAAATCGTTTTTCTTTTAGTTACGAAGAACGTCATCGTATAATAAACTCCATCATACATAAACATAAACGTGAAACAACATATGAAGAATTTCTTGCTCAATCATTTACACCATTAGCAGCAAAAACATTGGGTAAATAACTAAAAGCCTATGAAGATATTTGAGAATAAAACCAAATGTTTTCAGTTCGTCGTTACACGTTGCAGGATTTAAAGGTGGGAAAAGAAAGAAAGGAAGGATAGTCGAAAAACTAAATGAAAATATTGACTAACTAATTGCTCTAGCCATATAAGGGACAGGATCGATAACTAAAGAATAATCAACACAAATAATCTATTCTCGTTTTTTTTTATTTCCTTTTTTTGACCGACTAGACGAAACACCAAAACCAAACTCCCAGATTGAGCGCCGCGACCAGTCTAGCAATGCCGTAAATAGTTCAAATTCAAATGTGCAAATAAGCAGTCAAAGACAACGTCAAACAACTCGAAATTTTCCTTTTCTAACACCGAATAATAATAATACACCGACACCGATAACACGACGATAAATTTCTATATGTTACTCTGTTCGGCTTTTTCTTTGTAATTTATATTTCTTTTCGTGGCAATACACTCGTTTTTTTCTTGAAAAATCAAATATGTGTGGTTTACAGTGATTATTTCATCCTACATATATGTAAATATCAATGATCTCACTTATGAACAAAACAAAACTAATGATCAGTTTTTCTTTTTTTTTACCGAAACATTCCGATCACTTATAAGAAAATACATAGAACTTTAAAACAATTTTCTTTTTCTAGAGCAATGTACACGTTTATTACATATGTGTGTGTCGCTCTTTTCTTCTTTTTGTTACCGCTTGAGTGTTTGTGCTGAAAAGATTTTGTTGGTTTTCTTTTCGTTTTTCTTTCCTTCGTCTATATTTATTATTATTTTTTTTCTCTTTGTTCCGGCCAAATCGCTCAGCTAGAAACATTTTTATTAAAACAGGTTGGAGTGAATTATAAAGAAATGTTGAGACAATGTGTTCTTTCTTTTTTGCTTCTATCATTATGAAACTTTCTAAAAATCTGATGTATTTAAAAGTTTTAAGCTGGTTTTTTTCACGTAAAATAGCAAAAAAACTTCAATTTATAGAAAAATCGAGGTTTTATTTTCGACACCTAACTCTAATATTTGTTTCTTTACAGTGAAAGAGAAGTTTGAAAATTATGTTGTTAAACGCATTATTTTTTAGTGGCAATATTCTGTTACTCACCGATACCATATATCGGTCTAAACAAAACTGAGGCTTTATTTCGTAGATAGTTTTATCTTTTGGATTAATACAAAGCTCTAAGAGACATGGATTTAGAAAAAAAAACTGTGTCTGCCCTTGTATGATATTTAGCAGAAGGATGGATTGTGTTATTGTATATTGTAGCGAAATTTTGTCAGTAATTAAAATGAATTTCATTTCATTTCAAAATTCGACAAATATTGCATCTATGAATAAATACCATTGCGATGAAATCGTTGTATATCAGCTGGATTCTATCGAATATACAATTACATAATCCGATGCAATTATCTTGCATTACAAACATAAATTACAACACAATATGTTAAATTTGCAACGACAAACTGATTGAGTAGCTTACCGTCACTCACGGTAATGATGCTTATTCTGCTACTTCATAGATCGAGAGTATATAATTACTTAACATGTTTGAACAAAGTAGCAAAAGATGCATGCGCATCAGTAGAATGAAATATAAGGATGTATACATAAGCGATGATGCCAACGATTGTACTAATGATAAGAACACTAAAGAAAGAGAGCACTCTCATGACTTGATCAAACAGTAAAGTCATTCGAATCACAGAGTGAATTCATGTACTTGACGGTACATGTGCAGAACAAGCACATCCTAACAATCAAAACAATATCTATTGGTAGGTAGGTGTGCTTATTCTGCACGTGTACTTCAGGGCCTGTGCCTGTCACAGGCAGGCAGGCCTAGTGGCCTGATTGATGCTCTGGTAGGCACGGAGGATAGTCATCAGTAGAAACGCAAAAACCAGAATGAGTTTCTCCAATTGGGATCCTGGAACTCAAAAATCCATAGCGATTTCATACCGATAAAAGTACATGTATTTGTAAACATCCTTGAACGGTCAACAATACGTCTCAATCCAATGGAAAACGAATGTTGATACCTTCATTACAAACTGGACTCGTTCGATTAAAGGAATATTTCAATTTACTCTTACACAAACATTTTTATTTAAAACTGATGAAATCCTTCAGAAAGACAAGCTGTTTAAAAAAGTGCTTACGAATAATAAAAATAGTACAAGGAATTATGAAATCGCAACGTATCACATATCATTGTCAAGGTTGATAAGAAAAACAATTCAAGACAAGGTAGATTACGCTCATAAACCTAAATGAGTTTCCCAGGAGAATCATTCAGACAGTAGGATTCTATCGGATTCCGACAAGGGTCAGACAGTGAATATACCGAATATCCCATACGTGTTTCGATAAAACCGACGAAATCTTATGGGATTCCTGAACACGGATCTACAGTTGGATCCTTGGTATTGGATCCAATCGGATCCGATGTTGGATTTTAACGGAGTCCAACTCTAACGAATCACCCTTGCGCTCTGATGGCTCAAAATGCTTATTTGATTCTGAATAAGGGAATGATTTTTTCCGTTGGGACCGACAATAGGTCCGTGTCCAGGAATTCTGTCGGGGAGTCGGATCCCATAGAATTCGATAAGATCCGTTATCGGATTCATTCACCGGGGTATGCACTAGGATGCATAAAAATAAAATCATATTGCATAATTAAAAACAACTCTATAATGAAACGAAAATTACCAAAAAAATCTTTAAATAAATTATCAATTGTATACTCCATCTTTTTTGATGAGTCACCCAATGTGGCTTAATTAATCAATTGACTATTTAAAGAATAGAAAAAATAATTTCATTTCATTTCAGCTATTCGTTTCTCGAGTAAGACCAAATATTTATTTGAAAATATAAAATGATGTGTTAAATTTTACGTCTTAAATCAAAGTTGAAATATCGTTTTAGATAAAAATTTATCATTTTTGTGAAAATTAATAAAACACAACACAAGACAAGTGAGAAAATTTTTCCAAAAACATGAGATTCAATATTCTGAAGAAGCATCAATAGTATAGAAGACAGTTCATACATTTTTTTATTTTTTACTCAACGATTATAGTTTTCGATTTAAAATGTTCATATTTTTTGTAACGATCTAAAGGGAACGTGTATTGTTTTCACGTATCAGAATTTGATCCATATAATTTATTTCTCATGTGTGTTTGCGCCTACACATGTTGTAGCGTTCTTAATAAAGATTTTTATTCATTTTTTCTTACATTCTGTGGATAAATGTTTTATCTCTGCGTCATAATTAAACAAATTTGAAGACGATGAAACACTTCGTTTCTCGGATTCTTATCGTTTAACTCTCTTTTCTATGATTAGTTTTTGAAATAAATAAATTGAACCTACCCAGGTGAATGAATCCTATGACGGATCCTATCACCCAACAGAATCCGATGGGATTCCAGGTTACGGATTGACTGTTGGTGCCGACGGAAAAAAAAGATTTTCTTAATAAGGGGTGAATATGCATATTTTCTCATAAGAACACTAGGGTCATACATTGATGTCGGATTCCGTTAATTTCCAACACTGGATCCTATGGAATTCCTACACCAAGGATCCGACTGTAGGTTCTGATCCCGGAATCCTATAGGATTTCGTCGGTTTTATTGGAATCCATGGATATTTGGTATATTCACGGTCTGATTCTTATCGGAATCCGATAGGATCCTAGTCTCGGAATGACTCTCCTGGGTAGTAAAAGCATACTGAACAAAATGTGTGTCTCAGGATTTTACAAAAAACATCAGAATACTCACAGAATGTATGATGAGTACTCACGAAACGCTCGATTTTATAAGGTGAGTACTCAACAGTCGTACTCAGATACGCAGATCCAAGCACAAGTACTACTAATGAGTGCTCATGAGAACTCGCGACCTTTTCTAGCGTGAGTACTTTTTGAGTATTCGCTTTATGCGTACATTCACTAGGGATATCGATTATAATAGCATTATTATAATCTGATTTTTCAACTTGAAAAGGCAAATTACTTTTAATTTAATTTTAATCTATTTTACTCGATGATTAAAGTTTGTAGGTAATCGATTAAAATCAGATTTTAACGCAATTTTTTACATAGATACAAAGGAATACATATATAAAGAAAACAGTTTGTTTAAAGGGATTCAACCCTTTAAAAGCAAATACGGACAGAATAATAGAGACTTCCATTCCACTTTGCCTATTCACCTGTGACCAACCAATATAGTCAGTTTCAATTTGAAATTCGTTCTTGCCTAATTACAGTCACTGGGAATTTTCCATTCGATTGGTCATATCGCATATGACCCATCGTATTGCAACGACCTCTATTCACATCTATTTCATAAATAATCAGCCAATCGGAAACAGAGCATTTGTATATAGTAGCTTGTCTAAAAAATAAATAACCATCACATAGCAAAATTTCTTAATCATGAATTTTTTGTCTTGAATATCCAGCGCTCAATTAGTATTCTATATAGAGGCTTGTTATTTCACTTTTTATTTCAGATTCATTTATATTATAGTTCGTGTAAGTAGCATTTTATAATTACCTGTAGAAAACGCTTTCATTGTTATTGTAGACTGCCATCTTAATCATAATTACAATTTAATATAAAAATGTCGAAAAAACGCCCACGAAATGTATTTGTTGCCGAAGAAGCTGAAGAAGATTCAGCAGAAGAAAGTGATACCGAAAAAAAACAACGCGCAGCTGCTATGAAAAAACTTAAATCGAATCGACCGAGTAAAAAAAATTTCGGCGTCAATTATTTTCAACTTTTTTTTTCTTCTATTAGTGAGTGATGATGATGAGGATGAAGACGAAGTTGATGAACTCGACGAAGAAGCTGCTAAAGAATTAAAAAATTTCATCGCTGATGCTGAAGAAGAAGTAAGATACAAAGAGCATTTTTATTTTGTGTGGGAATAATCTATATGCATGTTTTTCCCAGGAAGAAGATGAAGCTGCTAATGATCAATCAGGTACCGGTGAATCAGACGACGAAGATGATGACATTGACGATGAAGATTTACAGTAAATCAAACAAAAAATTTTCTTTTCGTCATTTTCATTTTCTCTTGGTTTAAGATTAATTGCCGAAAATACAAATAAACCACGACGAGTAAATTTTCCTTCCACCCTCTTAATTCGAACTAATTGTTTTCTATTCTACTCCAATAGCCCGTACGCGTTCAAATCGAAGGTGAAGATAGTGACGAAGAGGAACAGCATGATACATCTCACCATGGACCAACATCATCTAGTCATCCACGCCGAGGCGACAATGATGTAATAGGAAAAATATCTATTAAGTAAAAAATCATAATCTAATACTTTCGTTTAGGATCAAAGTGTGACGCATCATGATGAGGAAGCAGGCGGGAATGAAGATTATGAAGATGATGGTAAATAAAAGTTTCATTTTTTTCTTTTCTTTACGAGTAATTCCCATATACTATTATTGGCATTTCGTTTTTCTAAAGAGTTCACGAAGTCCTTATTTTATAGAATTGTGTCTCGAAATAGATAAAGCAAAATAATAACATTAATATGGTTTTTTTTTATTTGATTCCCTGAATGAAATGCTGTTGTCTTTAGACGATTTTATTGTTGATGATGACAATCGACCACTACCTAAAACAGCTCATCGGAAAAGTGAAAATGCACCGTAAGAAAACCGAATAACTTGAAATAGAGACATTGAATATTGTTTCTCTAAATAGGAATATTGCTGAAGCACAAGCTATATTTGGTGACGATTTTAATTTTGATGATATTAATTATGATGAATTAAATGATGATATGGAAGATGACGACCAAGAAGAAGAAGACGACGACGAAGAACTAGAAGACGAAGATGTCGAACATCAATATGACGAAGATGGAAATCTCGTTGAAAATGTAAGAAGAAAATTGTTAATGAATAAAAATAATGATTTTAAATTTTTAGGAAATAGTAACATCAAAACGACGACGAAAAAATCGTGCTCAACGTCGAAAACAAAAAGCTGAAGAACTATTTGAACCTGAAGAACTACAACGTGGTTATTTAACAGAAGCAGATATAAATATAAGAAAAATTGATAAGCCCGAACGATTTCAAGTAAGATTAGCAAGACAACATTCTTATGGAGACGGATTGGATGTTATTATTTTTTTTTAGTTAAGACATATTCCAGTTACTGAAGCAAAAGAAGATGAACTTGAAGAAGAAGCCGAATGGATCTATAATGGAGCATTTCTTAAACCAACAATTTCACATCAAGTAACTATTGAGATGGAAGCCAAAACCATTTTCAATTTTCTTCTATTTTAAAGATGTCCGAAGAAGACACAGCAAAGAATATTCAAGTAAAAAAGAAAATAAAAAATGCTCTTAATTACATTAGAAATGATTCATTTGAAGTAAGAATTTTTTCATCGTAATTATTAAATAGCTACTTTTAATTTAGGTACCATTTATTGCATTCTATCGTAAAGAACACATTGAGCCTGATCTAAAAATACTTGATCTATGGAAAATTTGGCAATGGGATGAAAAGGTACGTTTAGATTTTTATGAAACACTAGCTTTACTGTAATGAAGAGAGTTCTCATTTTTTTTTCATATTTTAATTGCTAGTAGCTGTTGAACGATAGTATAAATTTTCCTCAATACTTTTGTTCGCATTCTATCGATTGATTTAGTATCTAGATTGATGTTTGTTCTTTTTTTTCAGTGGATGATCTTTAAATCTCATAAAGATAAATTGATATCGATGTTCGAGCGCATGGACAAATATCGTAATTATCAGTACGAACAATTGGGTGATACGAACGAAGATGCCCTTGCAACACGATTATTAACCGATTGCGATATTGATAAAGAACGTTTGACACGTGCTAAAACTCTGGACGAAATAGCCGATTTACGTGAACAATTTCATGTTTATTATAATGAAGATATACCAAATATGCGTTTACGTGAAAAAGTTCTCGAATATCGTGAAGAACGTGAAAAACGTAAAAAATTAATATCAAATATGGAACAAAATGAAAATGATGAACAACCACAACCAACTATCGACGACGAAGAAGAACTTGATGAAGACGCTTTAGTCGATCAAATACGTACACAATTGAACATTAAAGCAACACCATTAGCAAAAACTGATTATTATAATGTTTGTAAACAAGCACGTTTAGAAGGTTTAGTTAAAAAATTTGGTTTAAAACCAGATAAATTAGGTGAAAATCTTTACGAAAATTATCAAAAGAACGAGATCGATCAATATCCTATTGGACCAACAGCTACTTGTGAAGAATTCATTTGTAAACAATTTTCAACTACACAAACTGTTCTACAAGTAATTACACATTTCAATTTCAGTTCTAATTATTAGGAATTTCTACAAAAAACATCGATATCAATTTTCGATAGCGTTAAATTCACACGATAGAAACTGCACTAATTTTGAAGATATTTATTTTTTGTATTTGACATAGTAAAAATAATATTCATTTCTAGGCTGCAATATTTATGCATGCACGTCAATTAGGTCTTGATCCATTAGTACGTCATGTTATTCGCCGTGAGTATATATCACGTTGTATGATAAATGCTCGACCGACACGTAATGGCCTTCAATCTATAACAGAAGATCATCCATGTTATACAATGAAATATCTTGCTGAAAAGCCTGTTCATACATTTACAAAAGATCAGTTTCTTTATTTATATCAAAGTGTTAAAGATGGTTTAATGAAAATTGAATATGTTATTGATCGTAAAAATAGTCAATTAACTTATGCTGATGAAATCAAACGTTCCTATACACGTGATGAATATTCTGATAATGTTCTGGAATGGAATAAAATTCGTGCTATGTGTATCGATTTAATGCTTAGTAAATTTCTTTATCCAAAATTTCAACGTGAATTAGAAGAAACTTTACTTGACGAAGCAAGACAATATGTTATCAAACAATGTTCGAATTGTTTGAATGATTGGCTTAAAATGGCTCCATATCGTTTATCAAATGATGAAAATGTTACAAGTATATCTGATGTCGGTGTACGAGTTCTATCTATAACATATTCAACTGATCCTGATGATGCATCCTATGCTGTTATATTAAGTTCAGAAGGACAAGTGATGGATTTTATTCGTTTACCAAATTTAATGTTAAGAGAAAATTATTCAGCAGATAATAGAATTAAAAAAGACAAAGACTTCGAAGCTATCAGAACGTTTATTTCACAACGTGTACCGGATGTTATTTGTATAGGTAAGATAATCAGGATCTAGAAAGGGAAAAACGTTTAACCCCTCATGAGCTTAACTAATATACGATTAGGAGTGTTTTCTATGAGACTGACTTATTTAGTCCATAATGTACAAAGCATAGATTAACACTTCTGTTAAATTATTTTTGGTTTTCTTATAAATAAAAATCCAACTTCTGATATTCATTGTCTAGGTGTTGAAAGTCGTGATGCATTATATTTACGTACACGTTTTGAAAATATGATTAGTGATTTACAACGAGATGAAGAACAATTTCAAAATTTACCTGAACCAGTCAAGATTCTCTTAGTTGACACTGAATTAGCTAAAATCTATTCACAATCGCGTAAAGGTGAAGCAGATTTTCGTGATTATCCAGTTAAACTACGGCAAGCTGTATCTCAAGGGCGTCGTCTACAAGATCCATTGCTAGAATTTTCTCAATTATTTAATTATGATAAAGAAATTCTCTTAATTAAATATCATCCATTACAAGATGCTATTGATCGTGAACAATTAATACCTATTTTAGAACAATGTTTTATTTCTCGTACAAATGAAGTTGGTGTCGATTTAAATCGTTGTATAGCATATGCACATACATCAAATGTTTTACAATTTGTTTGTGGCCTTGGTCCACGTAAAGCAACGCATCTAGTAAAATATTTTAAACAAAATAATTTACAATTAGAGAATCGAACATTTCTCGTTGTGACTTATAATATGGGTAAATGTGTTTTTTCCAATAGTGCTGGATTCATTAAGATTAATACTGATGCTATGAAACAAAGTGATTCATATATCGAAATACTAGATAGTACACGTATACATCCGGAAGCATATGATTGGGCGCGTAAAATGGCTGTCGATGCATTAGATATTGAAGAATCATCAGAAATGGAACCAAGTGCAGCTTTAGAACAAATTTTTCAAAATTCTGAACGATTGAAAGATTTAGATTTAGATGCATTTGCTGTTGAATTAAAAAATACCATGTACGGTGATCAATCGATAACATTATATGATATACGTGCTGAATTAACACATCGCTATAAAGATGTTCGTATACGTTATGAGCCACCAACTCCAGAAGATTTGTTCCATTTTATTACGAAAGAAACACCAGCTACGTTTCATTTGGGTAAATTAATACAATGTCAAGTGTTTGATTTTGCAAGAAAACCACCAACTTCATCACAACTCGAGGCTGCACAACCAGAAAAAGATGAAGCAACAGGAATATTAAAATGTCCATTGTGTCATACAGAACGATTTCATCATGTTAAAGAAGTAAGAATTTTGTTTTTTAGATTTAAATATCAACAGTTTCGATGATTTTGTTTTTAGGCATGGAATCATTTTGATTCAAATCGTTGCAAAGGCACACCGGGTAAGTAGTATATGGCTGATTAAATTCATTTGAATTTATTTATTTTGTTTTTCAGTCGGTGTACGTGTTCGGTTAGATAATGGCTGTTCAGGCTTTATAAAACTTCGTGATCTATCAGATTCACCAGTATCAAATCCATTAGATCGTGTTAAATTACATCAAGTTATATATGCACGTATAGTTAATATAAATATTGAACGATTTAGTGTTGATTTAACATCGAAATCAAGTGATTTACGTGATGATAATGAACGATGGCGACCACCAAAAGATACTTATTATGATCGTACACTTGAAACTGACGATTTAAATGATGCTGAAAAAGAAAAACAATTAAAACAAGCTGCTAAAGAACGTAGTTTTATTAAACGTGTTATTGCGCATCCATCATTTATGAATATAAATTATACCGAATGCGAACGACTTCTTTTAACAAAAGATCTAGGTGATGCTATTGTGCGACCAAGTTCGAAAGCAACCGATCATTTAACTATAACATGGAAATTAGTCGATGGGGTTTTACATAATATTGATGTTATTGAAAAATCAAAAACAAATCAATTTTCACTTGGTAAACGTTTACTCATTATTGATCCACGCACACAAGAAACTGAAGAATTCGAAGATCTTGATGAAATTCTTGCACGTTATATTAAACCAATGGCAAACACGGTATCGGATATAGTTACACATAAATATTATCGTAATCTATCTCAACCATTACCATCAGCTACACCAACAGGTTCAGCTACACCAGCACAAACACCAGCGACGGCAATACCATCATCAACAACAGGACCACCACTGGCATCAGCCGAAGCACAAAGAATTCTTAATAATCTCTTAATTGAAGATAAACGACGTAATCCAACACGTATACGTTATTATATAACAATATCACGTGAATATCCAACGAAATTTCTCTTATCATATATGCCCGTACGTAAGCCAGTACATGAATATTTTACTGTAATTCCAAATGGTATTCGATTTCGTTCAAAAATGTTTTCAACATTAACCGAAACACTCAATTGGTTTAAAATACATTTTAATGATAATGCTGTAGCACCGTCGCCCATGCGGTCATCATCATCAAGTATTCGAGTTCCACCACCACCACAACCATCATCAACAACTGCAATGTCAATGAGTTCAACACCAATGTCAGCAACAACACCAATGGTTTCATCAGGTTTTAGTCAACCACCACCACCAATGCCAACATCTGGATTTAGTATGCCACCTCCAACAGCCGCGGCAATAGCCGCTGCTGCTAGTGGTCTTCCACCAGCTCCACTGACTGGTATGGTTGCAAGTGGTTTTAGTCAACCACCACCAGCATTGGGTACAATGCCACCGCCACCTCAAATGATGATGCCACCAGCGAATTTCTTTGCTTATTTTCAACAATACCAACAGCAGCAACAACAACAACAACAGATGTTTTGATGTCACTGATTTATTTCGTTTTCCTTTTTTTGTTTTTCATCTATGTTTTGTACATATACAAAAAAAAATCAGCGGAAAGATTTATGTCGTCTATTGCTTTCTTCATTATTAATTAATGTGTTCTTCAACATGATTTACAAAAAAAATTCAACTGAAGTCGCCTGTTTTTTCTAATTGAAATTACAAAACAGTTATTTTGTTTAAGTAAAAAAATCGATCGTACCAAAAAATAAAAGATCTTGAAGTGAAATATTTATCTATTTTTTTGCATTTAAAAACCTATTCAAAATAGCTCACCGGGAACAAACTAACCTGTATTCTGAATCCATCCATGTAGCCAATAATGGAAAAATGGCCCATTATTTTCCATTATTTCAAAAAAAAACGAATTAATGCATTATAATTAATTATTTTTTGACATTTCAATGTGCTATCAGGCATATTGTAGAAATTGAGAATAATGCAATGCATTTCAAAGTATTATTTAGAGTAATGTTTTTAAATTAGAAAATTCATTATTTTTGTAATTACAAGATATATTGAAAAAGTGATTTGACAGGTAGATGCTTGATTTGTCACAGTTTTCTGTATATCAAGCGCTTTTCAATAAGAGTCGCGGAAGTTAAAGATCCAATAAAAAAATGTAACCTGAGTTACAGCGCTAAGAGTATTTTTCGAATCCTTTTCCCCAGATAATGGAAACCTACACTATTGAAACTTGACTCAACATCTGATGAAATATATCGGATTATCCTTTCAGTTTCCAAAATGTTTCTCCAGGCAAGCCGAAGAATTTCCTAGTTTACTCAATCGATGAAATGTGCACTAACAACTCGAAATCCGACCTCGAGTTTCTATTTGATACAACCAAAAACTACTAGAGTTTTGAATGATTTTAGAATATTCTGTAGAATGAAAGAGATCACAGTCCTTAAACCTCTCAAAAGAAGTTTTCACTCTTTGTCATTGCTGAGTTTCGGATGTATCTAGTGAACTAAAACTGTTTGCAGTATCAAGTATAACAGATTAGATCATGAATCATTTTGTTTTCCAAATCTGAACCTATTTTAATACTATTGAAATAGCCTTATGTCATATATACGTTTTTCAACTGATTTCGCTTTCAACTACAATTCGACATGATCCAAGTGATAAGTTTGAATTTAATAATAATAAAATTATTTATTCATTGTCTTTTGTTTTAGATTTTTATCGATTATGATCGAAATGATACGTTATGAGATAGATAGTACATAAGAGGGTTGATGGAAGTTAAGGGTTAACCCTAATCGACTCTCCCCCAATGATTCCCCGGGGAGTCCCCGTAAAATAACGAAATCTCTGGGGAGTTCCTGTCGTGAGTCCCCGGGGATTTCTCTGGGGAGAATTGATGAAATTTTTTAAAATAAAAAACACTTTTTAATTTTTTTAATTTTTAAAAAATTAAGAAGAATTTATTAGTAATTAGTTATTTCATCGATTTTGACCAGATAACTCCCCGGGGATTTGCCAGGGGACTCCCTGTGGATTCTTCTAGGAAGAGTTGACTATGGAAGTTAAGTTAGATAGATTAAGGTTAAGGAGATGGATATAGATAAGTTAATAGATTAAGTTTAATGGGTTAATTTAACGGGATCGATGTACAAAATCACAGAGATACAATTATGGTAATTGGGATATCGATTTAATAGGATTTAACAGATCTTATGTAGCAAGTGCCGAATAAAAAGTTTTCAATGCATTATAAATAATAATGTATACAATTACATGATAATGCAACCTATTTCATGTATTATAATGCATTAAATAGATTGTATTATCATGTAATTGGATACATATACATTGCATTTCTATTGTAAAATAATGTATTGCAATTAGACATGGGCAAAGTCAGCTTCTTTTTGGAATCGGAATCGTACTGGAATCGGCTTTAATATATTTTAGAATCGTATCGGAATCGCCGTTTAATTTTTTAAGAATCGGAATCGGAATCGCCGCTTCCGCTTCCGATTCCGATTTGGAATCGTCATTTTAGAGATCCACAGAGATTATTTTTTCTTTCTGTATATATGTATTAAAGTACTTTTTATTGACGTTATTTTTGAATTTATTATAGTATATTATTTGTTTCGCACGAAAGTGAATGAAACAACACTGCAATATAAACAAGATATAATTTCTTTTTCTGACTAGACATGGGCAAAGTCAGCTTTTTTTGGAATCGGAATCATACTGGAATCGGCTTTAATGCGTTTTGGAATCGTATCGGAATCGCCGATTCCGATTCCGAATCGCCCATGTCTAATTGCAATGTCCATTATTTCACAAAATCGGCTATATGGACAACTGAAACAATTATCATGTGCTGTTTTAAAGACTCTTCTGAATACATATGTCTACGTAGTTGATGATAGAAAATTCTACGGCATAATAGTTTTTAGGCTTTCTGTTCAATTATTATATTTGTACATGAAAATGACAGTATAATCAAGAAAAAAAATGTCTATAGCGAAGGTAAAATACGTCATTCCATTACAACCCTGTACGGTGAAATAGTAAACATAGGCTATTATTAATCTTACAATCTGACATCTATTTTTATTCTAAGACTATTATCGACCTTGTAAATGCATTTGTAGGCAGATGAATAAAATCTAAGTGGCACTCTTAGGGCTTTATTTTTTATTATATGTAAGTGTTTCCAGACTCTGTAATTAGCTGCTAAAATAATAGAGAATTCCTAAGCGATAATTCCGGAAACTAAATATATGAATATGTATAGTCGATTTATTGTGATACACGTAATCAGTAGCTTGAAATATGATTATCTCACAATGTAAACTTTGTTATGTGAATTCGACCATATGATACTCTTCTTGTAAAGACATGCATTTGTTCTTGAAGACAAATTCTATTATTACGATTAAATAAACAAATCATATCTATATTTTATACACAATAGAATTACTGTAACGATTGTGTAAATAAATTCATGCTTTTATTCTTATTGAATTATTAATTAGTTTTTGTTTTTTCTGTATTTCAAACAAAATTCTTAATAATTTTCCAGTATACTTAATATTATCACTTCATGCTCCAATGAAGTTGATCTTGTCTTCGTTTTTTGTTATCCACTCAATAACAAAAAAATAAACAAATAAGAAGACAAGGTCACATGTGAACACGCGACTATATTTGGATACAGAAAAAACAAAAACAAAACAGAATCAAAATACTTTCCATATATCAATAGAAAGAATAAATACTGTAAAAACGAAAATGAAATAGATTTTTCATTCTATTCTATTCCAAGCGAAGTTTTAATTCTACATAATCTAAATAAACTCCATGTTTTGCATGTATCGAATCATGATTAGTCATTGATATAAATACATTACATGGTTTATTTCCATTGATTTCTACAGTACCAATTGTTTGATAGAACCAAAGATTTGTTTTTGCTATATCACAATAAAAACAGCTATACATCGATAGAAAATCATCTTGTGTCCATCGCATGTATGCTGTTTTGCCAGGATTGACTTGTTCAGCACTAGCGAAAAATTCTGTTTCACCAAACATATATGGAGTATTGAGTTTCATACGCCAAATAACATCATAATTGCCCGGTAGGATATTTTCAAACATTGTTTCAATATGAAGTGAATAGCAAGTTTCAATCGAATCTTTTATATAAAGTACATAACCATTTAGACTAGAAGGCTCAACAATTGTTGTATAATTTCGATTCGTATCAAAAGTAAAATGATTAAAATCCGCAAATGATATACGTTTACGTTTCAATAGTTCAAAATAGATTAATTTCGAATGGCATGGATTTCTTCTCGGTAAACCTACGATTTTCTGATCGTTAGGTAATAATAGAGAATTTTTTATCGAACGCTGCCATATTGCATGGCCGAATTGTCTACGAATAAGATAGGACCAAAAATCATGACTAGCAAAAATTGTATATAAACTAGAACACGTACGAGTTAAACGATGGATATCGTTTATTGTTAAATAACTACTAATATGGTACCAAATTGAATCCATTAAATCAACTGACCAATCGAATTTAGGTGGTTGCTGATGAGATTTTGTAACCATATCCAAAGTAATCATTGTATCGATGAGTTGAGATGAAATATTTATATTATCCATGTTAGTACCATACATTTATTGAATCGATACAGGTTCAAAGATCACATTACTTATTCTGACTCTGCTTTGACAACGAGTATATTTATATAATATGTGTGATGATCTTGAAGAGTAAATTATCGTTATATTGATATAAAAAGTCTCTAGAGTGGTAACAAAATTTTGCCCTTCGTTTTATGAGAGGCAGCATCATAGAAAAGTAATTATCGTTATCGTTAAACAAGTAAAAAGAAAAGGTTTAAAGCTAATGACAGTATAACCTAGCACGAGTACTGTTATTATTATGTACCTGTACTCTATATAAACGAATACATGTATATAATGTGTTAATCACAAGACGTTGCAATGGCGACAACTGCAAACTGATAAGTGCGACAATATTATATGTTGGGTGGGCTATTCGAATATCTCTGATGACAGAACGCGCGCGCGAGAGGGAGAGAGAGAGAGAGAGAGAGAGAAAAAAAAGAAGAAAGCAACTAACAGATAGTGTCAAATAAGAACAAGTATTTTTATTTACGTAATAAAAGTTTCACATAAATGATAGATCAAAATTACAATCGAATAAATTGCCATAGAAATGATTATCTCGAAGAATTCAAAAAGATTAGCGTTCGTTTCTATGCTTAAATAAAAAATGACGCATTACATATTTATGCAGATGTGAGAAATCATAAAGGAAAAAAAACATACAAACACATTCATTGATCTCGTACTTGATAGCTTAATAATAATAATAAAATTTCCATATCCGCTTTTGGCATAATGATTGCCGTCTGGAGAAACTAAATAACTGCAGCAAAATAATGCATGACACTGATAGAATATACAATCCAGATATCTCAGTATCTAACATTGTATTAATAACATATAGATTAATAACTTATACAATTAAACCATTTTTTGTCTTATTATCTACGAGTCGAATTTCGTATCATGTTTATTTATTTATGAATAATTCTTTTCAGGATATTATCATTCTAGATTATTTATCGAATGATTTGACTTTTATTGGCATTATAATGCTGATCTCAAATCTAAAGAATATAAAAGTCATATGGCAAAATTGGTCTTTACATACATATAGAATTAATTTACATAAGTACCATTGTCCATGAATATACTTAGACAATCAATATAGTGACAAACCTTGTCTTTCATTGTGTTAAGATTGAATAAAACATTCAAAATCAATACATTTATCTATTCAATTTTATTAAAACAAATATTTATTTTATGTTCTACTGATGATTCTGGCGGCATTCTTCTTCGTTTTGTCAATATACCCCATCCTAATTATCAAAACCTAAACACTACAATGGACAAAAAGAAAATAACGTATTATAATAATCATTCAAGGTCAACAGACGTTTTCTATAGACAAATGGGAAAACAAATATCAGTCTCCAGGGATTTATTTATCAATTCTAATCTGGAATTGTGAATAATAAAAAAGCACGACAATCGAAATTATATAATCCATCGATAATATGTATATATATACATATTTTATATTTTTAATAATCAATAAAAATTTGCATTTATGATTATTGACGAGCATATTATTTACGGTTCACTTGTTTTTATTCTTAAAAGCAAAATGCTTGTTTCTTTACAATATCATGCAAGCGAATGTTGAATAGAAGCAGTTTTTCTTTCATTTGATTCCTCATGGAATCAGTCTCATTCCTTTTTGTTTGTTGCATCAATAAAAAAATAATCTATTGTTTTATTAATAATACAATGAATACCAAAATGTAATCTTTTATCGAATATAAATCGGAGAAAATGAGCGCTTTTTAATAGTGAGCATTTGAGCTGTATTGTAATGAAATCTATTCCGATTGTCGAGTGAAACGTTTTTTTTCCACAGCAATGATTCATTTCAGATCACTTGGTTTCTTTCCATGAAAATCTTTCTTTTCTTACAGGAGATCAAATAGATGCATGTTTTTAATGCGATGCGAAGCATGAAGCGAGATTCCTGTTTTGCATCGCATCTCGTATTCGAGTAAAACTTGAATAACATCTAGTTATTTATACGATGCTAAGGTATTCCTATGAAAATCGAGTTTCAAGTATGTCGATTATTTAATGATTGCAATTCTCTCCCTCAGCTTCAGCAGTCACCGAATACAACTGCATGAAAAAAAGGTTTCGTCATGAAAGACATTTTCAGGTAAACAATGTGTTAATGCTTTGTTTAATTGTCTGTTCTCGAATAGTGACTTTATAGTGATGCAGTGTCCATCGATGAAAGAAATTAATCTACTTAATATGTGAAGATGTTTTTACAACACAAAAAATAAAGAAAGAGAACACTTTATTTATTTAATAAATAACGCAAACTATTGAGCTAATATTTTCTCTAGAAAAAGAAAATATAAACTCACAATCATTTTTCTTCTTCTATGATTGATAACATTTTTATTTACGCGATAATCAATCAATATATTAGCAAATATTATTGGTTCGAATGATTGTAGCTCAAGGACAAATTATTTTTTTTCTGCGTAATGGTGAAATAATGAATCAACAATTATGATTGACTCTAAAACCCACGCAGAAAAAAAAATTGTCGCCAACTGAGTAAACATTCACTTAAATAAAACTACTATAAATATCTTCTTTATTTTTCTATTTGTTGCTAGTCGTTTCTCATATCACTTTCAACTGATTCATCGAGCCGTTCGATCATATCAGATGTCTCTGATCATATGCTGTCTATATTCACATGAATAATTGTTACCTTAGTCTTTATCATCACATTTCTCAACTAAATCGATCGATTGAATGAAAACGTGTGTATGTCATTAGTTTTTTTTCTTTCTGTCTCTCTTTACTTTGGTGTCCTATGTCATGTATATGAGCACAGTAGAGACAGAAATTTATACAAAAATTGTTCAAAAAGTATGTTTTATGATGCAAACATTTCTGTCATCGATCCTCACACTATCTAAGATAAATGATCTAACATACACACACACACATATATATATATATATATACGTATAGTATGATAACTATATCTCAAATGATGTGTTTATCATACTTCAGAAAAATACTAGAAAATAGGAATGGTTACTATTGACAAATATCATGATGAGATTTGAACCTGAACTATACATAAGATTGATCAAATGAGGCATGAGTGTAGGAGGTTGAAAAATGTCTCTAATTAGATCTATAGATGATTGAACGGCATGTTTTGTTTACATTGCATAGTACGTCGAACTCAATGAGAAGGTCAAAATGCTCAGTTGAAAAAACAGAACGACATGAATATTTGTTTATATCAATTCTTTTCTCAGTGAAAATCCTGCTTCTTAAATATACGTATATGTGTTAATGTCATCTATAGACTTTGTGGTACAACATTGGCACTTATTCATTTATGTGAATCTCGTTACGATAGTCGACAATTTATGTAAGATAAAAATAATTCTTGTTTCTGTTCTGATTCATAAATATTATTTAGATATTATTTGACGTTTGATCTTCCATTATAACTTTCTAATATTCAATAGATAAATAGACAGGTCGAACTAATTACATTTTGATGAGAGTGCAGTCATCATCTTTCATTCGTTAGTCAAGTAACAAACTCGTAGTATGTGATAGTATAATCCTCGAGACATGTTCTCGTTTGTTCATTGTTGACTATCTATCAACGCGCATTATCTATTCTTTTTACTCATTTATACCAGTAAATCGCTTTGCTTTATACATGGATACGTGAATATGAACCATACGGAAGCATAAAAAAGAAAAGAACCAATTAGGTAGATTACGTTATTAGGATAGATAGATGTTTATAAGTGTAAGAAAGAGAAAAAGAATCGATATGTGGAAAATTTGATAAGTGAACCGTGATTATTCAAGTATCTATTGATGTTCAATAGTGCTTGTTGACATATATGTATATTAAGCATTACGAGTCGTCAGTAGAATGTCTGAAGTAATGAAAAATCTATTGAATATTTTCTTCTTTTGCCTTGTTTACATCATACTTTTGAAATGATTGTTCATCGATAGAATTATTATATGCATATGAATTTTAAGTGTAAGCATTTCACTAGAGAGTCAGCATGCTCTCACACCGCACACGCACACATATATATATGTGAGTATTATGGAATGAAGAATGATAGAAGTAGTAATATCATAATAGTAATAGCAATAGAAATAATGGGTGTGGTTTTGCGGTTATTTTTTATTTTTTTTCATTGTTGTATTCATCGTTCGGTTGACATATTGTTTTGATGTTAAAACATATTTTATTTATTTTCATGTTATGCTACATTGTCCTTGATGATTTATGAACTCGAACACGATATAGGGAAGTTTTTTTTTCTTCGGGAGGGATTAACTTATATAAGAAAACAAGTTGTTTTTCTTTTCTCGTTTTCTTTGTGTTATCAATGTCAAGAAGAAGAAAAAAGCGACTTGTCGAAATGCAATATTAAATACCATACATGATTATTTTCTTTCGAGAAACCACACTGAGTAATATTTGTGAATAATTTGATCTGTGTACATGGATCTTTTTTTCGGTAAATAGAATCGACATGCATACTCTTCATTTTTTTGTATATTTTTCTATACATGGCTTTTTTTGATGTATTGAAAGATAAGCCTGTCATAAATGGTCTGTACATAATGGTAGTATCAAGTGTTCTATCGATGTATTTCTTTTCTTACTAGTCTGCCACACCACTATTCATCATAAATACCTCCATGTCTTTACTCATACTCTTCACTCTAATTGTTTTTGATTGCTCGAACATGTGTTCTATTTACATTGTCATTTTGACAATCGATTCGTTCATTTAGCATACAATTGATTTACTTTAAATGAAGACAACCTTTCATCGTAAGTGATAGTAACAAGGATTCGATTGTATATATACATATACACATAAATGTATGTGAATATACTTGTGTTCTATCTTTTTTTCTTCTTTTTACGTTCTAATATAACTCGAATGATTGATTACGATAACAGAGCGAGAAAAAATGAGGAAAATGTGAGTTTCTTTGTCTCCTGTCTCAATCTATTAGTATCAAGACAGGACATAGGCGAAACGAAATAATAGTATTGGTGATGATGATGATGATCATCATCACGATAATGATAAAGTAGATAAAACCCTGAAGTATTGGTTTCCTGATAGACATCCGCTCGAATAAAGGGGACCTTGATAGTAGTATACTCATTACTCACATTTTTTTTCCTTTCGTCCTTTTTCTAGCAACAGTCGTCGCGGCATCGCTATGTCATCATTGTTGCATGTTGAGTGAGCGTTTCATTTCTGTCCCGATGCTACAAAACGGAGAAAGACGAAGGCCATCATTTACAGCATTGCCTTTGGCATAGAAACTTTGTGGCAGTTCAGACATACACGTACATTGACATATCGAACGATAAAGCTCTCGTTCTTCAGCGACCTTCGCTTCTCTCCTTTTCTTTTTTCTTTCTGCCAGCGTACACAATTGTTGCTCTGGAGCAGACAGAAGATGCAAGGACTTGTTGTCTGTCCTATTTTTGTACTATAACTTAGCCAAGAGCCATTGGAAAAATAAGGGGTTAGTGGGCGAGAACGATGGTTTGAGTGGAAGGAAGATACATATACATATATATGCACGGGGGTGTTGTATATATTTACAAATACGTAAGTACTTAGTTATCGCAAGATTTGCTATTATTACAATTATTCATTTTGACCATTTTCACACTGAGTCAGAAGGGACGCAAACAACCTTATCATCCGTCACTAGTCAGGTAAAATGCATGAATGATGAAGGTCGAACGCACTGTGATTGACAAGAAACGGCTGGATCCGCCTTGACATTTACATCTGGAAATTCAAGAAATTCTTCTCCCTGAAGATCATCTCATTTTGATCACATTTTCTATTAATTTCTCAGCATCTTTATACATAGACGATGTGAGAGTTGTAGATCAAAATGACACGTTCCTAAAAAATAATTGTCAATTTCCCCCTTTATTTGCTAGAATTATTCAAGTGTTCGCATGTTCTTTCTGCATTTCTTTTTTTGCTTCATCATACTTCGTTTGTCTATATACTAATACATGCCGTCACACAATGAATAAATCATTTTTCTTTTTTTTTTTTCAAAATATTCACACATGTAAGTAATTGAGAGAACTGAATCAAGTTAAGAACAGCTGTACAGAATTAAATGTTGCATCATCATTAGTATTCTTTATTGTAATCGTCGTACGCATGAAATGGAAATCATGAAAGTTTTAAAAAATCCTATAAAATGACACACATAGATGATTAAACATCAGTCTGCATAATTACAGTCGGCGTGAGTTGTTTGAAATTCTTTGCATGCTTGTAGATTCTTTTTTAGTAAGTTGCTTATTAAAAATTATTATTGTTTGTGAATATATATCTTGCTTTGATTGGAGATTTATCATCATTATTCATATTAATCAGATATTTTACTCGGTTATAACGATATCTGTAGGAGTATATGATTAAGAACAGAAAGAAAGGATAGAGACAACAAAGAAAAAGAATGAGAATAACATAGTATAGCAACTAAGTATATATATATATATATATTAATACTAAATAGTGAAAAGTAGGCGCGGGGTTATTTTATTTTTTTCTACACGTTCACGAGTAGATTTTTTATTATTATAGATATATGAAATCAATGAGTCTAAAACAACATATGTTCATGAATATTGTTAGATATCTCAAAGTGAGCTATTCTCACCTTGACCTATTCCCTTTTGTGAGAGCGAGAACAGGAACCCACATGGCATTCACTCTATTGCACATATGCGTTTAGACTAAACATAACACTGTTGATAATTTAAAAAGCAGGCATTAAAGAGTACAGCTATAGAATGAAATAGAGATAGCTTTTTAAAAAAATGAGAAAAGAAAAAGAACCGAAAGAAAGAATAGAAGAAGAAGAAGAAGAAGAAGAAGAAAAAAAGAAAATAAGGAGATCGTTTTTATGTGATCATCAGCCCTTTTTATGATGACACAACATCTGTATATGAAAAGAAATGATTGTAACATTGATGACTGTACTGATTGTTCGTCTAACAGGGTTCTTTTTTTTTACATTACATCAAGGACAATCAATCAATCTATTACATCTTTCTGTTTTTCTTTTTCTTTTTCTCCTTACAATAATTATCTCTTCGATGTTTGCTTTTGCGTCCTATAGGCAAGTTGCGTTCTGTGGCAAACCACAAACCTGAAGAACTCTATTAAAGCACAAAAGTCGATCTCTCAAGTGAAGGTCAATAGGGACAAAAAAAATATTTTTCCGTTTTTTTCATTTTAGATCATTAATGGCACCTTTTTATCTCTATTTCTTTCTTATATCGTTATCGTTAACAAAATCATGTGACGTATTCAATGATATGACGTGTAGTTGTTATGAATCCATTGAGATTCGTTGTACAATATCTAAAATTGTGCCATTAACATTCAGTCCCTCATCAACATCATACTTGAAAAAATTTTCATCAATTGATATAAAATTTGATGCCGATGATGTTATGGAACTTGATAGAAATTATTTCAGTAATTTAAATCAACTTTTTCCTGACATAGCAAGAAATGCTCTATCAATAACATTACGTTTTCAAAATTTTCGATCCTTTCATGCAAAATCATCCTGTTTTTCTCAATTATTTCAAGGTTTAATATCTCCATACAAGCGTTTAACAATTGAATTACATCCTGTGAAAGCCAAATCAATTGTATTCGATCAAAATACGTTTGATAATATTCATATTGATGAACTATCGATTTTTGCTGATTCATTAACATCACCATTTGAATCGATATTTAACAATACAAATATTACACATTTAAATATTGAAGGTGCACTCTTAGCACATGACCCATTCCTATTAAAAGACTATAAAGGTCATATTCAATCGTTGAAAATTACTCGAATGATTGATACTGTTAACAGTGAAGAATTTCCTCCATTTCCAGTTCAATCTTATACAATTGAAGCACATAAAATGCGAACATTAGATGCATTATCTTTTATAAATTATACTCAATTGACCGGTTTAAATATAATTCAACCTGATGTTTCAATAACATCGAACATTTTAAATGGCATGGAAAATATTCAAACGTTAAAATCTGTTTCATTCGACGCTGAACGTATTGCTGATGGCGCATTAAAACATGTGAAACATATCGAAACATTAATTCTTGGAACATACACAAAAATTTTAGATACAGAAATTTTTAATTCTTTGAAGTCTCTAAAACAATTAGATGTGCGCTATGTACAATTTTCAACGTTACATGCAAATACAAGTTGTTCATTAGCTGATTATATTAATCGTCGACGTATGATGGGTTTAACAGTTTATTTACCAAATGAAAATCCTTATTGTGATTGTATATTAGTTTTTCTTAATAATATGGTTGATGATGGTTCACAATTAGTTAAATGTCAATCAACAAACAATGATCGTTGCTTATTTTCTTCATGCTCAATTGTATCCGAGTATTTTACTCGTAAACAAAAGGAAGATATGGAAGAAGAACAACAAAAAAACGAAAATGGACTATCGGTTATAACACCACCGCAATCAATACCAATACAAGATCAATATGAACCACCATCGATTGATTTAAATGATAATGATTCGCCATATTTTTCGGATGACAATACATTCATAGATGACGAAAGAAAACCAGCTAGTTCAACAATAAATCCTGTTGAAGTAAATAATTATGATGAAGACGAAGCGATTAGAAAAACTCCGGATGTTATGTCATTAGAAACAACAACTAATTCACTTTTGTTTGATCCCGATGAATCGGATACTCAGTATTCAACACGAGACATGAAACGTGTTAATCCAGATTCGAAGAAAACGCCAACAAGCAAATATTTAGCCCTATCATGGATACCGTTTGCTATCATAGCAGCATGTTTGTTCCTGTCATTAATTATTGCTATGATCAGTTATATTATCTATCACAAACAACGCACTACCTCGTTTAAACTTGTCCCACAAGCAGCACCAATCGTCTAAATAATAATAATAATAATAATAATAATAATAATAATAATAATATAGAAAACTCCACAAATTGGGTCAGATCTAGTCAGAGAAGTGGGTATATCGGAGGGACAATCGAGAACGAGGTCAGATAAAGTTGATTTCATTGGCCGCTTTTTCATGAACACCTATACTTTGTGATATGATGATTAGTTAATCGTAACAGTTTCTCTTTTTTCTGTTTTTGTTTCATCGATTTGTATTTTGTTCCATTATTATAGTTGATCAGAAACTTTCTCATCATGTTAGAATAAGTCACCATTCAGTATTCTCACTTTCTTTATGTTGGTGTGCGTGTGTGTGTGTGTGTGTATTTATTTTCTTCCTTTTGTTGCTAGAAAGTTTTTTGTATCGATGAGTTAAAATTAACAAAAAACAAATATATATGTATATGCACGAAAATATCTGCGAGAAAAATTTTCTGCTTTTTTTTCGTTCATTACTGTTGAAACTATTCGCTCGGATCATTTAATACAATACTTTATTAGGACGAAGATAATTCGATTGTTTTGATTATTTTTTTAAGCCAGATTTGATTGGATAACTTGGTTTCAATATTAATAACTCATGCAAAAACGGTTGATGTCTATTAACTCTGACAACTAATAATTTATGATCGTCTATTATTAAATAAGAGACGATTACAAAGAAAAATGAGATGTTGTGTTTCTAAATATAGTCATTGTCTTCGAAGATCGTGTTTCTTCTATGATAAAAAAAGAAATCTATTATCTCAAGGGCATCAGAAACGTTAGAAGGCAAGAAAAAACGACTAATTTAATTCTTTTGTTGAAAAATGAATTCATACAAAGTTCATGACATTAAATTCTACTATAGTTTTAAAAACGGCCGAAATTCTATTCGTACTTGAATTTCGGTTATAAATCTTTATTCAAATAAACTTATTTTTTCAGATTTATATTCACAATAGCATACAAATATTTTGTTAACACCCTCGTCGTATAATACGTTGCAATGTCTTGCGGCGTTGTTGTTTGCCGTGGTGTTATAATTCATCTTAGTTTCTTATTCATTTTTGTGGTTTATAATAGAAAAGAAACTCGCTTACAAACTGTTTCTCCGATGTAACACTGTCTGACGCATACTTTTTTCACAATTATATTACATTTATTTACTGCAAGAACGAAAAGAACAGGAGAAACGTAATGTTATTGTTACATAGATTTCATGCAACTGTGAAATTTTTGACAGGTTTCTATTAATAAACAGCGATTTCTCTTTTATTCATTGTTGACATTATTGAGAGTTTTTTTCTTCAAAATCGATTATTAGCCGTTTGTGTATAGGTACTTTTGTCTTGAAAAAACAAAGATTGTATATAACATAATCATACAAGTATTAGAAACATAATCAGCTATATATGCAATATCATGGATACAATATCGGATGATGAATTTTTATATTTTGGTTCCATGCTAACAAATTTTGCGTATCATTCTGGTTCAATACATTTAAGTCATTTCGATTCTGTCAATGAATTACAATTTCATTCATTGAACAATGAATTTATTCAACACTCAACGACGTCAATACCGATGGATATTGAAGCCAAACAATTAATTCTTCCGTGTATGCCAACAAATTTTATTGAAATACCAACCCTAGGCGATAACCTAAAATCTATAAATGATGATTTCTGTCGACCATTAATTAAAACAGAACTTTCTAGTCGTTTAAAAGGTATTATATCGGGTGTTCGATCAGCTTTAATAAAATGTAATTCAACAAAGTGGTATCGATTAAAAGGATGTGGCGATAATACAGATGGCTTTTCAATTAAACCTATTTCGCAGTCAGACACAAAATTAACTATTCGAGGATGTGCATTTCTTCATACGACTCATCGTGAATTATTTATGACATATTATATATCACAATTACTTGCTCCACATAAAATTCAATGTGCAAATAGTTCGGTTGGTTGGTTTGAATATAAATTAGAAAATGAAACTTTCGACAATATCATTACTTCTGATATTCCAATAGTACAAGATAAAAATATAAATCAATGGCCAAATACTCTACGTTGCTGTATTCTTATGGAAACATTGGGTAATAAACGTCTATCAGATCATGTTTTATTTGGTATCGAACAATTGTTGTGTATGATTATTTCTCATGATAAAACACACCCTGTTAATCAGTCCAATCTAATATCCCTATTTCCATCAGAACGTTTGACAAAATCAGATGAAAATAATGAAAAACTTATACCTTTATCAACATGGTTCGCATTATTAACCAATATACTTCAACCAGTTGATTATCTCAAATCGAATTGGCTGCACAGTTCATCTTATTTGTCTGAGGAAGTACCTGCGGACATGGATGGAGATCAATGGAGAAATTTATGGAAAGTTAATATTTTAATTTTAAATAAATATTTACAAACCAAACAGCCATTGTCTGATCTTTTATGTTTACTTTATAAACGATTTGGTTTTGAATGTGGATCAATTCTTGGTCTTATGCATTATCATCGAATAAGTTGGGGTACCTATAAAGATGAATTAGGTATGCATTGCAATGCTCATCCGAACAATTTAGTTATTAAATTATCTACACCGGCATCATCTTTCTTATTAGCGCCATTAGACTTTGATATGAGTTTTACAGAAACAGGCTATTTACCAAACATATATAATAATCAATTATTTGATGAGATAATCAAATTAGAACTATCAGCTTTTCAATTAACATTAGGTGGAGATTCTCAAGCGAGTAGCGGTGTAACAGTTTGGGTAGAAATGCCAGATAATGAATGGACAAGTGCTCGTTGGTTGTTGAGAGATATTATGTTAAATGAATTCAATAGAGTCTATCTTGAAACAATTCAGAATGGATCAACTATCAAGACATCGGAGTCGTTTTCTAATGAACAAAATAATGCTGTACAATCACTCATTCGTCTTGCTCTGATGAAAACAATGAAGGAGATTGGCTAGTGAAAGTTGAATTTTTCATTTTCAAATCGCATAATTACTTAATTTTATTGTATTAATAAAATAACATTCTCAGATTAAATATGCATCACTAGTTATAACTGCATATATATGATTTTAAAACAAGAACGAAATAAAAGTAACTTCATTGTCATGAAATATGATTGTTTTCTAATTGTTCAAAACCGAAAGAGATTGCTTAAACTAAATAAGCCATTAAATTCAGGAATATAATGCTAAGAACAACTGATCATTTCAGGTTCACATATAAATCAAATCGAAAAATCTTTTGCAACACCCTAAAGCACTATCCATGAAAAATTATTTATATTAGCTGCAATTACTATGGGAACCATAAAATGACTTTTTCTATCATGTTTATTTCAAAGATATGCATAGATCTACAATTTGTTTATCAGCATCGTTTATTTTTCGTGCATCTCATATGAATGAAATGTTATAACATATTATTCACTTTTTCACTTAGAAATTAAGGTATAGGTACAAATCTTCAAGTGACAGGTTGTTTTGGAAGCAGTCTTTCAGGATACTATATATACAAAGTACTTATGCGAGTAAGTCAGTGGGTGACCGTTCAATTCGTCGCGATCACTTCGTCGCATATATAGGAGAGGATACATTAATTGAATTAAAATATTTAGTGTAGAATGTTATTTAATTAATTACTCTGACAAATTTTTTTCTTCAGAGAATAATGGCTCTTTCTTGATAATACTTTTTTTTAACAATAGAGATCTGAATTTACAGGTTTTTTTAAATTAAATTAACTAGAATTTAAATGACAAAAACTCAATGAAATTGAATTAAGAATGAATTTAATTTTTTCTAGTATGAAAATTAAAATTATATAGAAATAATGTTTTTTATTCAATAATTCGTAATGATGCAAATTAGTTATCGTTATTTGGAAAAAATATGACTTAAGCAGTAACACATAAGAAAAATAAGAAAATCTAGTATTTGAGTTACACATGTGCTGATAAAAATCAAAATTCTTCAACAAATCATAGATGATTCCTGAAATTCAATCTTCTGTATTCCAGAGATAATCGACAACATTTATTTCTTAACCCATGTTGCGAATACCGGATCATTTTTTGCGGTAAACCGCGGTATTTATCCGTTCTGCGGTAATGGGAGCCGGTAACCGGACCGGTAAAACCGCGGTTAACCGCCGTTTTTTTGCTCATGTTTATCACATGTAAAAGTAAAAAAAAAGGATGATTAAAATAGTTTAATTGATGATTTGGAAGACTTTTTCTGTCAAAAATTATAGACGAACCGGTTAACCGCTTTTTTTTAGCGGCAACCGCGGTAAATGTCGGATCATTTTTTGCGGTAAACCGCGGTATTTATCCGTTCTGCGGTAAGGGGAGCCGGTAACCGGATCGGTAAAACCGCGGTTAACCGCCGATTTTCATGCGGTTTTTATTACATGGGAACACAATTTGTAGACGAAACACTACTTCTGTTTGCAGAAAATGTAAAAAAAATAATTTGAAATACTCTCAATAACGTCTACACCAACCTTGATCATCTTTTCTTAAAATTCTTTCCAATTTAAATTTCAAGAATTTTAACTTTAATTTTAAACTTTCAATTCTAATTCTTATGAGGGTTTAAAAATGTATTCGTCCATCCAATAATTCTTTTAAATTTCAATCTTCGGACCATAAACGTGAAGCCTATTTTGAAAATGTTTGAATCACTTTATCCACTAACCGAGCATTTTTACGTAGCACAGAAACTTGTCCCAGACAGTACTGAATGAATTATATACTTAAAAAAGTGAAATTTGCTTTCATTGATTTCTTTTTTTAGGTGAGGATTTCATCAGAATTTATCTCCTT
The DNA here is from genome assembly GCA_905331475.1 of Rotaria socialis. Lineage (NCBI taxonomy): Eukaryota > Metazoa > Rotifera > Eurotatoria > Philodinida > Philodinidae > Rotaria > Rotaria socialis. The sequence goes on from CAJNYU010000179.1 coordinate 132,895, forward strand.
AAAGGACTGGAATCCTATTTATCATCAGACTCTTTGTATTTTAACAGAAAATTCTTTAAGAAATCTTTTCAGAAGTCAATTATTGGTTTTTTCGAAGCGCATCTTATATTCCTCATGTATATCTAATAATTCAATAACAGCGTATACAATTTACATGATTAATTAAATAACATTCTACACTAAATATCTTAATTCAATTAATGTATAGCCTCTCCTATATATGCGACGAACTGATCGCAACGAATTGTCGTGAGACGAATTGTACTAGTGCCAACATTTAAGTACTTTGGGAACTAAGCAGTATGATTTTAAACAATTTAAGTCAAATGTCTTAAAAACCTCATTTCTACTACATATATCAAAATCAGAAAGTATAACACCTTTGGTTGACGGTAAATTCAGTGATGTTGCATGAAGATTGACCTATAGAACAGCATAAATGAACCTCTAACTATGGTAATCAGTAATTTTTACATCACCCTTTTTATCCAATAAAACAAACTCTGATTCGTGAATACGGCATTTTACTTTCCAATCCTTTCTATTTTCATGATATTCTTGAATCAGCGATACGGTGGCGATCGATACAATCCAGCAGACACGATGACAATCCAGACGATTCCACAATCCTGGGATCCGCTTTTTCTCCCTGGGGTAGTTTCAATGATTGAGAAAGGGTTTTTAATTTTTTTTCTCTAGTTGCACATGTTGCAACGTCTTTTTGTACACTTTCACTCGGGCTGAGCATTACGGATTCCGTATAAGGCTATCAACAATCGTATTGTAGGAGTTTACATGGTTCAGTGTTATGCTCGTATATCACCTTGACCATGTTATGGACAAATAAGGAGAAAAATGAAGATTCACAGGTGAAAATATTCGTTACGTTTACGGCAAAAAAAAAATACAGATAATCGTAACCTTTCTCCTGGGCCGTATATGGATTGATAAGAGATTAGTTACACAATTGAATTGTGCGGAACAAAACCGAGATAGTGTTGTTTTGTGAATAGGGAGACAACTAAAGTTTACGTACTGAAGACAAATATAACGATGTTGTTCTTGTGAATATTCAATGGGAACGACAGCAACACCAAAAGAATAATCTGCTGCATCTGTTTGGTGCATCAACTTATTTTACAGTGTTCCAAATAAAAGCTCAAATGCTACGTTCAATTGCTTTTCTTTAGTAAATCTTGTTAATTGGAATATCATTATTGTATTCTAAATAATCATTATTTGAATGAAATTAGTTTTCCTCTTTTCATAAAGGAGCTCTATCAAATTTTTGATATGAAGAATGTGGGTGTAACGATAAAATGAATAAAAAGCTTACCGTCACCCTCGCCAATAATGCTTGTTCACTGCCTCATAAATCGAGCGTGTGGGCCAGGGTGGCCAGATCAAAAATTGAAAAATCAGGAAATATTTTTTCAAAATCAGACAACGATCAGAACATATCTCTGAAAAATCAGAAATTAATGAGAAAATGGCAGTTTTTGGCCAACTAGTACATCTTCCGCTAAAATACTGTCATCCAAAATTCTGCTGCATTTCTGTTCGCTGACTGGAACATTATTTTCAAAGATATTTAAATAAAACGAAAGAAACTATAGTGAATATATCGTCTAGCTAATACGCAAGCATCAATAAAAGATACTTAATGTTGAGATTCTTTTTAAATTTTAAACTCGTTTCAAGGGGGAAAGTGCAGGTTTGGAACCCCCAGCACCTCAGCACCTTTTCTATAGCGAGATTTACTTCAGTCGTATGGAAATGAATCGGGAAAACTACTTTCATTTTCAATAGTAGAGGTGAATTTTTTTCTTCAATTATTCACAGAATCTGCATGAGATTTATTTCAGAATAAAAAGGTAACAGAAAAAGAAAACCATCCTTCGAAAGTAACCGTATATCAAATTGCAATATGATATACCAAAAAGTTTGATCCTTCTTTTATTGTATGAGAACTAACACTGAGCTCTGATTATTTTTCAGAAGTTTATTTTTCATTTTATCACCGTTTCATTTGTACAGCTTGTTACAGTGTGTTCTACTGTAACGTATATCTCGATTCTATCTATTCTCTTTTCTTTCCTTTTCCTTTCTCTCTCTCCGTTTTCCTCTATTTTCTTGTCTCTGCTTTCGTGTGCGTATATAAACATGTGTTTTCTAAAAGAATAAACAGAGAGATAATAAAACACACACATTTAAAGTGTTCGTGGCTCTTTGTGAGCGAGAACGCTAACATTTGGCGACCCTGGCTCCCTTCTACTAATAACAACCGTGGAAGGTCGAACTGATGATTAAACTAACCAAATCGTCTATGAACTACATCGAATTTTTACAAACAATGTTGGTTATCAAATGCAAACAGAGCCTCTATCGAATCGAGACATGTGACAAGAATCTTTCTCTCTCAATAATCAAGTGGTTCAAATAAATAAAAAAAAAGAAAAGAAGAAGCTATTTATATGATCATTTTAGTAATCGAACAAGCGTAAGTTCCCGATGATGGTTTGTCGGAAAAAATTCGTTTAAAAAATATGTCGAATTCAATGGAATAATTAATTATTATTAGATTTATCTTATATGATATGATTTAGCATAGCATGATCGGGAAGCATGAATTTTCCTCACTCACTGATTATGAAGGGCTATTGTATTTAATTTGGAAAATATTTAATTATTATTAATATTCTATTATACGAAACTTATTATTGATTAATTATATTAATTAATTAATTCGGTCAGATTCTTACTGCAGCAATGAGAATCGAAATAGAATACACGATTTCGTAATACATTTTATGTACATGGAAAATTGAAAAAATCATACATGTTTTTACTTTATGGACACGAACAAGTTGATGCGGTTGAACAATCTCAAACCAGAATCATCAACCAAAAAAAATCAGCAAGATATAACTATCAAAGCGTAAGATTTATATTCGTTCATTTTCGTATGTGTAGACAAATCTTTTGTTATAATATTGAATTTCTTTTTCTTTTTCTTCCTTTTCTTCTTATATTTGTTATTAATTCGTGTCGCTGAACACGTTTTTCTCTCATATTTCTGTTTGTTATTTTGTTTTCATTGTTTTATATATTAACCATTTCTTTTCAAAGATTTTTTCGCGCTGTAGGTTGTTATTTTTCTTTTCGTCTGATGCTACACTCTAAAAAAAATCGGTACTCTACCGAACCTTAATAGTTCCGCATTTCTCCACCGAACGATTTTAAGTTCCGTGGTCTCCTTTCAGAACTATTTTAAGTTCAGCAGATTTCATCAGGTTTCGCAATTTTCATCTGAACTCTTCGAAGGTTCCGTAAAGTGGTTTGTGGTTTCGTACGTCATGTACAAATCCTCTGATAGTTTTGGGAAATGGCAGAAGGTTTCGTCATATACCCACTGAACCACTGTTGGCTTCGTGGACGAACCGAAGGTTTCGTATTATTTATTCGGAACTTACCGACAC
>CAJNYU010000179.1:136473-180607 GCA_905331475.1 Rotaria socialis
ATCGTATTTTGAATTTTTTAAGGTAACATTTTTTTTCGAAAAGTTCTAATTAAAATAGCCCTGGAACTAACTTTGTAAAGCATGAAAAGAGCTTTTCAATGGTAAAAAAAGTGTTTTCCTAGCTTTCATTATTCAAAGAAAAAATTTAAAAAACGAACGTAGCACTGTGACATTTTTTGTAACGCTGTGACACCTTTTTTTGTCGATCAATTTCGGGTCACTTAACTTACTCAGACCTATTTGATTTTTATAGCGTCTGGTCTTTTCTGTACCTATAACCACTGTACAAAAATTCAAGTTCTTATGATGAAGCAGAAGCTCGTTACTAGTATGGGAAGTTGAAAACTCAACAACAATGTAAAAGTGGCCTCAGGTGGTGAAAGTTAAACATAAACAGCTGATTTTGTAGAGAATACAATTCTGCATCGAATGGTGTAATAATTAGAACTTTTCGAAAAAAAATGTTACCTTAAAAAATTCAAAATACGATTTTTAAAAAGTAAAAAAACGTGATTTTGGTTGCAAAAAAGTGATTTAAAAAAAATAAAAATGATAAATTCGTAATCAGCGCAAAAAAACTACATCGAAGGATGTGCCGAGATCAGCCCATATCGAAAAATGTTTTTTCGAAAACTTCCGCAGCGAAAGTAACAATTACGTGGACAAGCCGTAAAGTCGCATTAAGCAATCTAATTGATGAATTAAGAGTTAAATCGCCTCTAAGAGATTACACCGCTCTAAATGCACCAATCGCATGGCTTAATTCAACTATAATTTTAATTTACTTCTCAGTGTGATTGGGGCCTAAATATACATGGCTCAAGAAAAAAAATGAGGAAACATCGGATTCGCATCCGACTATTACGTGTACTGCAAAAACTGAGTCGATTTATATGTTTTGAATAATTCTGAAAAAAGAAAAGCTTTGAAAAAAAACCCTGTACATCTCAGGGATGGTTTGGTCAATAATGACAATCTTTTCGATAAATCAGCCATTTCTGCACAGGTCCTTCTCATCTTCGAACTCGACTGAGATATTGATAAGATCATTCTGTATACAAAATTTCAAGACAATTGAATGAGGCTTTCAAGAGTTATCGTGTTAACGGTCGGATACACTGACCGAATCTAGTGTACTCACTTTTTGAGTACACAAAAAGAAGGAAAGGCAGATGAAACGTTCATTGTAAGTGGACATTTCTTATAGCAATCAAAGTGCACTTGGCCATGATAATGATATGAACAGAACAAAACAAGGATGACCGTTAAATAAACACGACTGACCAAAGGAAAGAAAGAGAAACAGCGGACGTCCTTTTTCATTCGTCATATCTTATACTAGGCAACTGCCTTCCCCCAGGTGAATGAATCCGACAACGGATCTTATCGAATCCTATGGGATTCGACTTTTCGACAGAATCCGATAGGGTTCCTGGATACGGACCTATTATCGGTTCTGACGGAAAAAATCATTTTCTTATCCACGATCAAATAAGCATTTTGAGCCGTCAGAGTGCAAGAATGATTCGTTAGAGTTGGATTCCGTTAAAATTCAACATCGGATCCGATTGGACCCAATACCAAAGATCCGACTGTATGTTTCTGTCCAGGAATCCCACAAGATTTCGTCGATTTTATTAAAACACATATGGTATTCGGTATATTCACTGTCTGACCCTTGTTGGAATCCGACAGGATCCTACTGTCGGAATCATTCTCCTGGGCCGACCGTAACTCTGTAGAACAAAGAAAATTATTTTGAATAACCGAATAAAACTGAAAAAAAAGTGAATCGATTCGATTCGACCTCTTTTCTAGAAGTATCATTCAATTTGATTCGACTTTTTTTTCAATTCTTTTTATTCATTCGATGCGATTCGGGAATTTCGAAGTTCCATTCGAAGTCGGTTCGATTCGTCCCAGACAAATCGAATCGAATCGAATTATTCGGCAATTCAATTCGATTTTGGTGTCTGGTCTGAAACAAGACATATGTTATCTTAAAATATTTTGCTTTAATCTAATTAGGTTTTTGTAAAAAAAATGGTACAATAGTTAAATTCATTGAGCACCAAAAAACGTGCAAGAGTTGCTTTTCAACTTCAGTTGAGTGAACCCCGTCTAGATGTGATCACCACCACCATCATCATCATCATCAGAACTATGTTTGTATGAAAAGCAGGAAATGAAATAAATGGAGATTGTGAGTTTTTCTAGTTAATATGTGAATAGCTTTAGCAATTTTTATTTTATAGAAAACCAAAAATATTTAGTTGAACTAGCGTATCTCATAAAATTGAACGAATAACAATGAAGTCTATCGTTTGCTGATTTCCATAGCTGTAAGGTTTTGATCTTATCTCCATATTTACACAATGTAAGCATTCAAGTTAAAAGCATGTGCTATTTCCCTATATCAGAGTAGCCATCGCGAATCTTACAACAGTTCAAATATAGTTAACTTAATAAAAGCGAATGACGCAATGGTTTGTTCATTCAAAATTGAAGAGCATGTCGGATTTACTGATGGATTTTTACAACTGAAGATAATCTATAAATATATTTGGTAATCTAAATGATGGTTGTCTCTATGTTTATGAACTTTGATTATTATGTTATCGTATGTGCGAGCCGTATCTCTTACTAACTGTTCAGTGTAAAACAAATATGCGTTAGCGTCGTCATTTTATTGGAGATTTCAGTAAGGGATTTCTAATGTTTTTCGACTTCAGAATTAATGCACTCTTGCTGTCATACATTAATTGTGGAAACAGTAGTTTCACTCAAATACGATCAGTCTTTTCAAATAAAAACTCTTATGATTTCAATACTGAATCTTAAAATTTGAAATAATGTAAAGTACTGACTGGTTAGATTCTCTATAATACAAGATCCATTTCTATATCAACGATGAAAAATACAGATAAGAAGAATTCGCTAGGTTCTTTGCTTTTTTTATTGCTTTTTTTAATGAGCATATTTTAAATGTCTATGCATGAGTGTTTCGGCTCTTTCTAGTAACCAAAGGCGATCTCTACTTGAATCATATAAACTGTAATTAGCTAACTCAATTATATGACATGAGCAAATTAATAGTTATAGTGCTCAGGCTGAGTTTGTTCTTTTCGTTTCATGAACAATCAAAAATATAATTCTTTTTATAATTGAACAAAGATGAATTGTCTCTTATGAAGAACAATTTATTCGAAAATATCCAGGCCAGTCGAAAGAAAAAATTGTATAGAATATATACAAATCTAGGGAGAACTCGGATTTATTTTATTAAGAGTTGTTGAGTTCAAAAGTTTCGAGTTTTTCTCAATAGACTGATTAAAATAGAATAGACATTTTTCTATAAGATGTAGATTTTAAGTAATGCACTAATACAAAATAATAGCATTTGATAAGTATATGCTTTTCTTTCTTCAATAGTGTTTGCAATGTGAAATAATAATTAGTTGCATCTTTCAGGCTTCAGTACAATTTATGATGAAGATAGCCTTATTGCGAAATTTCCTTTCGAAATATAACTTAAATTCTTCTCGTTATCTTTTTTCAAGTAACAAAAATACAGTTCATGCATTTTAGCAAAAAAACTGCTTAGTGTAGGAAAATAATATGATGTTCTTAAGGGCATAATACGAGATTCCACATCTTCTAAAATGTCAATTACGCTACATATTTTTCATTGTCTCTGTATTTTTTACAGCTGCTGACGAACTAATGAAAAGATCTACAAAAATTAGCTTTAAAACACTCACTTCTAGTAGTTGAATAACCTGATGTAGTTGTTATTAGTTCTGGATGGAAACAAGCTTGGATCGATAATGTAACCGCACTGGGTGGTTTTTGGTCATTTGTGCCAAATGTAATCAGCAATGTGGAGCCAACTGGTAATGGAATATCCGGAAAACCAGTGACAACAGTATTACCAACGGATGAATTGAGCGTTCGAATAGTTGAACCACTTGATGCAATGATTGTAACATATAGTTGATCAACGTTAGTAATTGTTGTATTTGCAATCGATAAATATTCAATTATTGGTGTAATGAATGGAGCCAGTTCAATTGCTATTTCAGCAGTTTGTGATGTAAATGTAACACCTTCGCCATTGGGACTAATATTTGGTGATCGTGGGAAATGAGCGCCGTTAAGTACAGGCTCTAGCAAATATTGAGGTTTATCCATACCTTCTTGCAGTGTACATATATGCGTTGTGCTAGTGTGAGTAGCTGTAAAACCTAAGAGACAGAAATCATAGATTTTAAGATGAACGCGCTCAAAATGCACCATCATAAACTTTTATTATCACGTTTACAAAGTTTTCTCTAATTTAAAGAATTATTTGTATCATGTTAAAAATAAGTCTCTGATGGAATTTTTATTATCAAATATAGTTTGCTTCAATCTACCTGTCGATCGTGGAGAACGAGCTGTAGTTGGTATATAAAACGTTGAACCCGTTTGACTCGTTTCGAATGTTGGAGTAAAGAAATCTAATAAATGATAGTAAAATTCAGCATCTTTATGAGAAAAAAGTGTATACGTGTTGTTGGTGTTATTTCAGGACCTGCTATTTCTACTGTTTCACCTTCACCTAATGAGCATATATGATTATATAGATATTAACGGGGTTAAGTAAAAGCAAAACAAAAATGTATACTCACTAGTTTCTGTGGCACCTGTGAAAGTGGATAATGGTATCTTCCCTAAATATTGAAATGAAAATTTTTTTTTTTTATTTAGTTTTTCTTACTACTAGTAAAACTTTCAGTGGGCATAGACTGTGGTGTACCTAAATTTGTAAAATTCTCTTTCTTTAACTTAATTAAAAGTTTGTTTTTTTGCTAAAACCTGTCGCAGTAGTTGTTAATGCTTCACAGACATAAATTGCTAAACGTATATGATAATATAAGTTATTTCTTATTTTAGTCCTTGGTAATATTTTAATTGTTTGTGTTTCAATTAGATGAAATTTCGTTTCTGAATTTTCCTGATTCTATTTTAAAACAAAAACAATCAATGTCAATTGAAAAAGGAAAATCTTATGTTTACTTCTACTAAGATATATTCATCTCCATTTGGTTTTGTATATGAAATGGAATACGATTGGACGTTTGAATTAGGTAGAATAACAACAGAATCAACGGTTTGTATTTTTGAAAAATATATTGTGATATATTCATTCTTATCCACATCAATACCTGCACCATTTTCTTTCGTATTGTCTGTTACAACTTTATTATTGAACATTACTCGAACATCTTTGCCATTAATAGTATTACTAAGAATGTTTTCACTTCTACAAACATGCGGCGGTGTAGCTAGAAAATGATCGATATATTAAAGAAAGCTTCTAAGCAATTTATTTTTCTAACTTTCAGTTGGACCCCGGGCTGTGCTTGAGGCCGCTGAACCAGATGGTGCCGTTCCTGAAGTTGTCGAAAATACTGTTGAACCTAATTGAAGACTAATAATTTCTATTTTTACATTTAATTTTGACGTTTACCTTCTGCACAACCCAGCAATTCAATTTGTTCCATAATTACAGTATTGCTTAGAACTCGATTGAAATTAAATCGAATACGAGTCACATCAATGAGTGGCTCAACAAAAAATATTGTACTTATAGCTGATGCCGATGGTGCGATTCGTCTTATAGGCTAAATAAAACATTTTGTTTAGTTTTATACACACAAAAAGAGAATCTAAAAGCTACAAACATTATGGGTATAATCAATATTCTCGGCAGTTAGCGTATCATATTGAACGTTAATTTCTGTTATTTCACCACGAATTTGAAAGCCAGTTAAAGTTTTAGTATTATCTAGAAGCCGATAGATTATGAATGAAATAGATTGAAATTTTTACTCAAAGACAAGTACTTGGTGAAAAACGAATTTCAATCCATGGAGTTAGATCATCGCTAGCAGCAACCCAATACTTTGCATTACCCAAACGAATTGTATCAAGAATGTTGCTCGCTTCTTTATATGACGATGCATATATATCACTTGTTGGAATAAAACCATTTCGAAGGCCCATTTCATCCTCACATCGATGTGGTGTTGCTTAAAAATAAAAAAGGTAAAATTATATAATCAATCTTTAATATCGAACATGTCTTACTTTCTGTTGGACCTGTTGATGTAGCAGTGAATGCTAAATAACGAAAATATTGAATTTTAATTTTTACCCTTTTTCTTCAAACTAATACTCACGTGCCGTTACTGTTCCTAGAAAAAAAATATACTATTAAGTTAATGAACCTCGAAAATAAGAATAACTTAATCGTGTTTCACTTAAACATAAAATACATAATAGGCCTGGGTGTGGGATCTCAACAAATCGTAATTTAATAGTCAAGTGTTCTCAAATGGTTCAGCGCTGTACTGAATAATTTCAAATCTTTTCTTAAATTTGGTATCAGACCGAAATACTTTTTGTTTTTATTTCCTTAGGTCTAAATCAGTTTAGGTCAAATCATGGCTAATTGAAATTCTTGCTGATGAAGATACTTTGTTATGTGTTACTCCGAGAATCTCAGATTTCGATTATAAGAATAAGTCCATATTTGGTTTTTCATCATTAAAAAAATGTTACCTGTACAAGCTTTAATTTGTATTGATTTAATATCAGTTGTTACACTTGTGATAATGGTAAGTGAGACTACTTTAGTGAGCTGTGTTGATGGTGGAACAACATGGATTACATACTGTACATTTGTATCAGTTGATGATGGTTCTATAACACCATTTATGGATGGATGTTCATCATCAGTACGAGCAGCGAAGTATCGTAATCTGTGTGTTGCACTTAGATTTATTTCCATGACTTCATACACTGATGTAAAGTAAATAGTCATATAAACCTCTTTTGTTCCTATGACAGTTAGAGGATGTGTCGGTGATATTTCACGAGTTGCTGTCAACTCTGGTATTTGTGGAGATGAAACGGTTAATATCAATGGAGAATTCAATGAAAATGCTTGATAGGCTGCTGATGCATTGGTACAAACTTGAAATAGAAAATTAGCAAAAATAAATAAATAATAATTAATTGAAAAAAGTCAAACCTTCCGAAACGGTTGTTGCGCCAGAAACTTCTGACGTTACGTGGGATGTTTTCTTCGTTGTTGTATAATTACAATGATCTTTGCCTTCATCAGTTTTATCAACACAATCAGGATAACCATCGCAAACATGTGTATGATTCAAACATTTACCAATTGGATTAACAGAATTTACATCGCATATAAATTCTGTACACGGTGGTGGAGTTGCTACATAATTTAACGAAAACAAAAATCGAAAAATCATTTTTTAGTGTACTTATTGATTATCTTACGCATAATACAATCTTCTTCATCCGAACATGTTTCAACACAATCACATTTTCTATTACAAAGTTGTTTCGGTGTAATACAGGCATCTGATCCCTTACATTTCAACGTGCACGGAGCTAAATAAAATAATTATTCATGCGCATCAATTAGAATTTAATAGAAACTTACTGCAATCCGCTTCATCAAGACAACCTTGTTTACAGTCACAAATACCATTACAGAATTTTTCTGGTGCCAAACATAGTCCACAAATATTCTGGTCGGGCGGTGAACATACCATACCAGTTGTTGGATGTGGTGGTAACACTATTGAAATGAATCAAAAAAAAATTTCAGTTCATGATCAAAATTGAAAAGAACAACAAGTCTTCAGGATATTTCAAAAGTTAAATAGATATCCCAAAAATATGTTACTCGGAAAGACTGTCTGACGACGAATGTTTGTTCATACTTGTAGTTTGAAGACATGCAGCAAAGCCAGGAAATAAAATCGGAATTTCATCTGTTCCATCATCACAGAACTTTTCTCCATCACAAAGTTCATCTACTGGAATACATCGTTCAACATTCAACGCAAGACATAGACCAGTATCACAAAATGGTGTTGTATACACGGCAGTTGAAAACACTAGAACAATTAAAAAAAAAAACTTCAAAAAACCTTCTATCAAATACAAAATCACATACTTGGAGTAACTTCTGTTGACCATTGACTTGGAGTTGATGTAGCTACCGTTGTCACATCTTTACAGATGAAAATTCAATATGTTATACACAAATAGAATAAAAAAATCTTTTTTTTTTGTTACTTACTGCAATTCAATTGTGATTCATCATCGCCTTTGGGGCAATTCATTTTTCCATCGCAAAGGTTTGTTGCATTAATACATAAACCGCCTGTGCATGTATATTCACCTTGATTGCATTTACATGGGTTTTCATCTGAACCATCTTTACATTGTTTTGTACCATCACATACTTGATTTACCGGAATACATTCGCATACATTTTTGCATGCAAATAAATTCTGACTACATGTACACGTACAATTAACTTCGTCACTTCCATCGCCGCAATCATCATGACCATCACATAGTTGAGATACAGATAAACATTTACCACCTGGCATATTTTTACATAGAGTTTCTCGGCCACTATCTGTATCGCATTTCGTACCATTACAATGACGTTCATCGGAACGATCTTGACCGTCAGTTGAACAATCAACGGCACCATCGCATACCCAAGATAGAGGTATACAACGTTTATTGGCACATTCAAATTCGGTGCACAAAACAGGATAGTTGCAATTTAATTCATCAGACCCATCACGACATTGTGGTAAACCATCACAACGATACGATGGATTTATACATTGACCAGTTGAACAGATAAAATCGTCATGTGTACAATCTAGTACATGATATCAATCAATAAATCAATTAAAGGGCAAGAGAGAAACTACATACTGCACTGAAGTTCATCGGAACCATCTTCACAATCTGGTGTTTTATCACAAACCCATTCGAGAGGAATACAAGTTGATGTTGCATTACAAGTAAATTCACGTTGAGAACATTTCGGTACACAATTGTCTAATTGTTCACAATGGAATGTACCATTCATACATTCACTAATAGGACGAAACGTTTTTATGTTGACATAAAAACATATGGTCAAAACACTTACCATTGTTCACAATTACGAATAATCTTCGATCCAACAGGATAAGCCAAGTTTTGATCAATACATGGACATTCTTCTGGTATAACACATGCGCCAGTTTCATCCATAACTTCACCTTCTGGACAGAAGCAACCTTCTTGACAACCAGAATCGACACAATTATAATTGTCAGTTGAATAAATATCTCGGCATGTTGGCTGACAAATTGGTCCACATGGCATATAAATTTTTCCAAATTCACATTGCAGTGCTACATATAATTATATGTATGTTAGTATCTTCAGTAAGCTTATTCAAATAACTTACCACACTTTTCTTGTGTACGCCATTTAACAGGAACATCAACTGCTTGACATTTTTCAGCAAATGCCGAAAGTGATGTACATAAACACTCGCAATCACCACCAGTATCACAACTAAAATGAAAAATTGTATTAATAATATATGAGAACAAAGCTACGATTTCTTTTAAACATACTGGCAAGCATCATAAAGACATTCAACATAAAATGATCGCACAACAGTTTCATCAAGTTTTTTAATACAAGATAAAAATGGGTTTGTTTCGGATTTATCAAGGATCTCGAAAAAGACAATAGACGATTATAAAAAAAAACGAAAATATCACTATATACGTATTTACCGGATAACATTCTTTTTCAGCCCATTCTCTACGCGCTTCAAAATTAGCACAAGGTGCTGATGAGTCCATTGTTGGTGAAGGTCCAGTTACACATGTCTGTTCAACTTTCCAAGAATCAGCCATTTCTCCAATCGTACCCGGCACACCATTAGCCGTACTATAAATATTAAATGTTCCATCAGGCTATTTTTTTCTTTTGTAAAAGAAATTCTTACTTTAAATCATTACTTGAATCACCATTGAAATCACCACATAAACCAGCCATTTGACCTTTTAAATGAGCATGTATAGTTACATAAATACGTGTTTTTTCATCCCATCTAATCGTAAAATCTGAGCTGTTAACAAAAACAAATAAGCCTGATTTCATTAAGGCAACATCACCAAATACACGTCTGCCTAATGTTAAATCTTTGATTTCGACATCATTCACAAGTGGTTCACGACCACGCGTCAATGATACTGTTACACTATTATATTTAATTACAATATTTTTTGCGCATGTTACACCTGATGTGCCGCACTGAACATTTTCAGTAATAACACGAAAGGCTCGATCTTTTGTTTGCGTTAAAATATATTTGCAATTGCCTTGATATGAATAACGAAGACCATCAAATGTTGAATAATGTGGATCACCCGTTCCTGAACATGTTGCGTCACATCGACGTTCAACACACGACCATGTTGCACCTGAACAGTGGCATTCACTACAACCTCGTCGAATAATTTCATTAGACCCATATAAATGACCAGCATATCGACACGGACAAGTAGTAGCAACAACACACGTTTTTAGCTTAAAAGAGAAATCATAAAACATTATTTAGATAATCATGCGTAGTCGTATTAGTCCGAACATGAACTATGAATTTATTGTTCTATAAAAAATGACTTACATCTTGACTAAGAACTTGTCCAGCAGGACAAGTACAACCTTCAAATGTAATTCCACAATCTTTCCATGTGTTCATATTGTCACATGTTTTAGGACACGACGAAGCATTTACTGCATAAACTTGATTTGCCGGACAGCCTACTTGTTTTTCGCAGACTTGAGATCCACAACTCCATGCTCCATCATTACATGTACTAAAAGCAAATAGTCAAATAAAAACAAAAGGAACTAAAAACAAATGCATCATACCAATCGCCACATGATCTCTTTGCGACTCCACTGGATTTAATATAACTATTACTTTCGGAATCATAACATGAACATTGACTTTTCGGTACACATTGGGGTTGACTTTGAACCGATACATCTAAATATGTTTGGCTCGGACACGAACAACCAGCAATACATTCTCGTTCTGAGCATGTCTGCCCTGATATTGTCAATTGATGACATGTTTGTGAACATTTCGGTGCACAATCACTGTAAGCAGCTCCACCTAAACATTGCCCATATTGAGCATCGCGACATGCACTTTGAATTCTTGCATCGTTGAACCAATTAGTTGTGACATTAGCTAATTGACATTCGCGAGCATAAGCAGCAACTGCTGCACAAAAATAGATATTTTGAAAATGTGCGTTAGTATTTGAGCATAGATCAAATTCGCAATTAGCAACAAATTGAGAGGGATTCACTGTCGATGCACACGAAGCAAATAAGTCGGATCTTATTAGTTCACATTTATCTTGCGCTGGTTTCTCATTCTAAAAGATTTCCAAACGAAATTGTCGGTTTTTGTTTTGTTTTATGTATATTTATGATACTTACAGCAATATGTTGTTGGCATGGATGTTCGTATGATGGAGTTACACAAGCTATATCAGTTTTATAATCATCAACAAATGTTTTTATGTTGGTTTCAACAATGGATATATGTGTTAAGAAATCATTTTGACTGTTATAATCATAGGTGCCACATAGACCACGTGTATTATTAACAAATATTGGATCTAAACGAATGTAAACTCGAATGCCATCAAATTGAATGTGAAAACCACGACCTAAATATTCAGACAAATACAATCAAAAAAACAAAAGAATAGATGAAAAGTTTAAATGAGAAAAATACCGAGAATTACAAAAAAGGCACTCGTTTCACGTTGAACAGTAATGAGACCATTTTTAAATGGTAGTGTTGGATGAACTTGACCATTAATATAAATATTTCTATCTTGAACATAGACGAAGGTTTGATTAACTTTAACAGTTAATTCTTTAGAAATTGATGATGGTTTATCAGGATTTGCCAATGCTACATAAAGACCAGTAGCTGGATGGATTTCCTAAATGTATATCAATTTTAGTATTATATTAAAATCATGCTGAGATGAATATAAAATAAATTTACTTCAACCAAAGTATATTCACAACTACCACGACTGGCATAATGCTTTCCATCAAATGTTTGAATATGATTAGTACCAATCACTGAACATGTTTTCGAACAATGTTTCCTTGTACAACTCCATGTACCAACATTGCAAATACTATCGAATCAAATGCGAAGTAATAATAAACAGAAAATTTTCTCTTCAATCTTATATTTCTTACCATTCATTACAATCAATAGAAATTGCTTGTCTTGGTAAATAATATTTTCCATGATAATAACAAGTACATTGATCAGATTTAATGCACGATCCATTGCGACCTACGTCAATGACTGTATCCGATGGACAAACACAGCCCGGTGCACAATCTTTTGAACAATCTAATGAATCTATAAAACCTTCTCGATGATTTTGACATGTTGCTGGACATGATGTTGCACATTCCGTATAAACTTTATCATTCAAACATGGTTTAGGACAACGATTCGATAGTCGCCAATTAATATGAATATAATTATCTTCGCAGTCACGTGCCATGGCTTCAAATACTGCACAGAGTGCTTGTTGTTGAGCATCGCTACCGTATGCGGCTGATGCGCAATGATCACGTTTACATGCTGCAAACATGAAAGTATCATTAATAATGCGATTGCATACTTTAAATGAATCATATGGATCACGAATGGGTCGACAAGCTATTTCAGCTGCAGAAAGTAATGCTGGAGTATTGCATGGGTCAGTTGGTGCTGCACTTGATGCACACTAAATTAAATCAGACGTGCTAATCAAACTAATCTATTAGTTTATTTTACTTACGCCACTATCAGAACGCCATCCATTGGCAAAATTAGTAACAGAATTACTCAGTGATCCATCAGGTAATTCAAGGTCATCTGAAAGATTTCGTTTTTTTTTGTTCAAAAGAAAAAGACAACAGACAACAGACTATTTCTTACCGCTAGGATTGTTTGTATACGTTCCACAAAGACCTTTTACTTGTTTCATATATGTTTGATCAACTGTTACATAAGCAGTCATTTGATTATCCCACTTGCAGCGTACACCATCGGAATAACGTAAGTACGTATAATCTTCTGTACGACGTTCAATTGTAAGTGCTACAAATCGAATGGAAATATTTTCTATTGTATATTTTTTCTTTCGACAAAATTTTCTTACGTCCATGAACATATCCCTGAGTTGAATTCAGTGCAACGCCATTAACAGTCACACGTTTTCCAACAGCTACAACACGAAAGCCACCCAATGTGATAGTTAATGTTTTCTTACATGTTTCCCATCGATCACAATTCTCAGATTGAATATCGATTTCCCAATTATTTGTACCAGTTAATTTATATTGACAACTATTAAAAGAAAATTCTTTTTTTAATTTAATTTAATTTTTATTTCCTTTTCACTTACGATCCTTGAAAATCATAGAGAAATCCATCAAATGTTCGAATATGATCGCGACCCCATAAAACACATGTTGCATAATTCAATGTTCGAGCAAGCGGTAAAGTAACATTAGTAGTGTCTGCCTTAGTATCGGTACATAGTGTACATGCACTATCAGCACTTTTTGTAGCAGTACCAGATTTACTACCGCAGCAATAAGATATACTCATCAGTTCATTACTAATCATTGATGTATTCGCACACTGGGATCCACGAAAGCATTGAACCAGACGAGGATCATCTGAAAATGAAGGTACAATGATGAAACAAAAAAATACAACAAAAAAAGAACATACTCAGAGAATATTGACATCCTTCGCCAGCATAACCATCATTACATGAACATGTATCTGGTGCGGTGCATTGACCATTAACACAAGCGACCGTACAGATAGGTTCATTACACGATGTACCTGCCCATCCATTGCAGCAAATATCTTTTGATACTTTGCTAAAAAAAGAAAAAGCAAAACGATTTTTTTTTCTCGCTTTCAAATATCCACATTGAAAATTTACCGTTGATAGAGACATGGGGAACCACTAGCTGATCTTTGTTCGATATAATTAAGAACTTGATCAGGAGTGTTCAAGCCTTGTGCACGTAAGTCCTAGAAAAGTATTCTTTATTGTGTTAGAAAATAATAGATTAAACATTGCCTACATTGAAATCAATTCGCCAATCACCTGCCGGCTTTTCATATTCACTTATGATATTGAATGATGTTCCGTTCGGGCAAGTACCATTTTTCGTCTCAACTACTATTGTTGGACATACATTCTGTACGCTGTTTTGAGCCAAAACACTTTAAATTTAATAAAGAAAAACAACATATATACATAATATCTTCAATATATCATTTTTACTTACGCATGAACAGTAAGAGATGCATATACGATAATAGCACTCAACAGTGACAAGTAAGAATACATGTTCCTGTTGTGTTACTAAGAAGAGGTGTTTCCTAACTGCCTCAATGTCGTCTCTTTTTATACTTAATTTTGCTTGAGAAAATATTTCCATATTTTCATTGATAATCAGCAATAACAAACAGCAGCTTGATTTTTGCATATCAATACCTGTATGGATAGCAGCTTGATCGAAATAAAAGAAATTTCCATTTAAATTATACAGTAAACAAAATATATTGTTTCAATGCTACGATTTTATTCATGCAAATCAAATTCTGGTTTGAGAAATGCCGCTGTTAAAAAGAAATTAGCATTTTATTATTTGGATTTTGGACGTTGGCTGTTGCATATAAATGAGGGGGTTGATATTATGTAAACTTATGTGCATTTCAAGAACGTTCGTTAGCATTCTTAAATTATTCAATCATTTTTAGTTAGCGAATTCGAATCACAACCGAGATTTATTACTTTACTTTCCATTAGAATTTCTTTTGTACATGAGAAAAATCTGCAAATTATCCATCGTCTTCTTTTTAAGATTAAAAATAACTGTAGTTATGAAAAAAAAAACAGTTATAGTATCAAAATATATGTAGTACAGATTGTTTTTAATTTACACATTGCGAATTTATCGGTGTGATTTAAATACAATACTGCGTGAGAATGAGATCTTATTGACATCATTTTGTTTTTCAAATCTTTTTTCTTGTTTTACGATTCATTACTAAATTTCTATCTCACTCTTGTTCAGCTACTGGCATATAGGTTCCTATAGAATCTCGCGTAGTAACATCTTTTTTGTGTGTCTCATTATTGAGAATATTCAAGAAGATATTATTGAAGGTCATAAAATCTGTTAGATAAAAAACAAATATAATAACAACGATTAAAAGAAAAGAAAACTGTAAAATTGGCGACAGCTGTTGGATATGTATTTCATAGACAAAGCCAAAATGTTCTTTCTTTTACATTTTATTCATTAAAAAACCTCTCTTTGATACTATTGCAGCGAAACAGATCAGTCAATATTTATCATGGTAGAATTTCAACCGAAATATCAACATCAAGATTCAGAGTCAGCATCTGTTTATGTTGGTCCTGATTCCATGTCTGATATACATAATATACGATCAAGGCATCCTAGGGTAGATTATTCTAATTTGCATTTTTCTCTCTCTAAAACTACATTCTCTTCTTGATCGTCATAGTCAAATGCTCCATCGGAGCCACAAGCACAATTTTCGCATCTAACTCTTAGCACTGATGATTTTCCATCGAACGAACATAATACAGATCTTAGTGTTGGGTCACGATATAAGCATAATACATTACAAATAATTCTATTGATTTTTACAACTTTATGTTATCTTCTATATGCACTAAGAGCTCATATTTCAAGCGAAATGGAACAAATTTATCGTAATTAAATATATTTAAGTTGAATTTAAAAAAAATAATCTTTTTTTTATTGAAAAGCTTTTTTGTCAATGATGAAACCAACGTCAATACGACGAGTTTATACGCCAGATCTACGACCGAATCCAATGGTTGAAAATTTTCTTATTTGCTTGGCAGAAACTTTTCAAGTAATTTTATTGATATAATATATTCACATCTGTTTGTTTTTCTTCTTTCCAGACGCTTTGGCTCATTTACATATTATCATATATTCCACGGCGTTCTCATGTTGGATATGTTTATCGGCATCCGGATATATTCAATTCATTACTTTGTTTGCTGCTTCTTCTTGCTCTCGGTTTTCAAGCAGTTAGTCAAGCGCGATTAAACTATCACGTAGATCTCATGATATGAAAATTCAAATTTCAAATTTCAAATTGTATTCTAGATTTCATGTGCATGTCTATTTGCTAGTGCTTTTAGTTTAATGATCATTTGCCGATCGGTCGCAGTAAAATTAATAATATATGAAGAGAAATTGAAGTAATTTTCATTGAGAAATTTATTCCTATTTCATAATTCATTTTCTTGCTAGATCCATCGATTTCATAATCAATCGTTATTTTATCTTAAATAGTCTTTTTCTATATTCTACAACAGTAATTTATTTAGCAATCTGTGCTGCTATTGAGCAATTCATCTATTATATTAGTTCATATTTTCAAATGATGCTATTCCCTACAACTCTTGGCTTATCGGTGGCTTTGATTCTGCTTACTATCTATTTTCTTCTGGATCAATTTGTTTATGAAAATGAATTTTACTCAATATGGACACCGTACTTGTTTGTTGCAGTTATTTTCATTGCTCCGCCCTTTCGCAGTTATATATCATCTGAATTACATCTAATTACTCAGGGTTTAGATTATTATTTACTTTGGGCACTTTTTATTACAGCAATGCTGATGATATTAATTCGGCTGTGGCGACAAATATCAATGAAATATAATGAAATGAAGAAGAAGAAAAAACAGAATAATTTATATGCAGAACAAGTTACTTTTCAAGCTGAAACCTGACCTTCTTTTGTTTTGAAATAAAGTAATAGCCAATCTCAAGAAAATTTGCAAAGTATGTTGAAAATTGAACTCTTACGATAGATATCTATATCGATTTGAAAGATCAATATTCTTCAGCATAAATAAATGAAGAATCGAAATTGATGAATCATTCAATTTTTTTTGTTGATCACTGAAAGACAATATTCACTGTTTATTGATTCATCGGATGTCGCCAACTAAACATTAGCATTCTTGATGTGGCTGACATTGAATCGAAGGAATATTTCTTCAGAAGAAAAGATAAAATTTTAAATATTCAATATGTCGCTTTATTATAGAAACATTTGTGAGCCATGAATCAAATGTTTTGCATTTTAAATAGCAGTGCAATTCAATATTCGTTGAAAAATTTCACTCGAAAACGTAGAGAGACATGACAAAATCGCATAATTTGATTTTATCGTTAAAGTAATATTCTGAAAAGATTTTCCTTTGAAATTAATTTATGATTTGATTATTACAAAGGGAAAAATTTCTTCTCTTAATTTACATAAGATTGACTTTGTTTGTGCTGTATTTAGGCGTTATAAATGTAATTCGCGAATACCCTAGATTTCGGACGAACAAACTGCAATCAAATTGAAAAAAGTTAAAATCAAAGTACATAAGAATGTTGAATAATATTTTTTTCAGGTCGACTCAAGGTCATCTGATTAAAATAGAGAGAGAGAGAGAGAGAGCTTTGAAAAACAATCTCAAGTTCGCTGTAAAGGACACAAGCAAACTTGATCTAAAAAAAAGACTATTGTCTCTATCAAATATGAATAACAATGTCACGGAGAATCTTTTCAGAATATTATTTCTTCGGTTTCCTCTCTGCAGAATATCTGATTAGTTTTTGTCATTTCCATTATAATTATACGAATTCAATATACATATTTTCAACGTTTCCGTATGACATCGAAATCTTTGGTCTCTAGTTTTTATTAACTAGAACAATTCAGATAAATTTTATTAAAAAAATTCAACTATTTATTAAAAAATATATTTTCCAGGTTAGTAAAAGCAAAAACTTGAATCCAAATACTATTTAATTCTTTCACTTGTATTCGATTCACTATAAATATAAAATAGACCACCGCATAAACATCGATTGTTCAAACGATAGAAAAGTAATGGATAAGGTTTGCTAGTCAATATTCTTGAAAAATTAGAGCATCTTAAACATCGCCGATGTGTTGGATTTGACGATAAGGACATTTTACCAAGTGTAATTATATCAAATTGAGTATCTGCAACATTGTTAGTTTGAGGTGAATTGCCGTAAAGATGAGTAGCAAATGATGGTAATCGATCACGGATAAATTTTTGAGGTACTAATGAATTTGGAATAAGAAATGGGTACGATTGCGGAAAAATATTCTCCGTTGTTGATTGTAAAAGTTCAACACTGAAAGCTGACCAATCTTCGAGAAAATTCTCATCGAAGATATTGACTTTTTGAACTAAACATAAATATAGATAATCTCGAATGCGAATGAAGAAATCTTAGTAAATTTCTTCATAAGTGCAGCATTGAAAAATCTCAAAAAATATTCATTCAAATTTTGGTTGAACGAGGAAAATTATGTACAAAAGCTATTAGATCAAGACATATTAATAATTTAAGCAACCGAGTGTGAATAGGGGATATTGGGAATTTTCAGTAGATTGAAAATTTAGACTCGCATGACAGGCGAAATTCTTTTTTTCCATTTTAACCATAAAGATGTGAATCATGTTCGCTAGAAACGCAAGGTCAAAACAAACCTGAACTCTAAACGATACGCTTTTTGCACAGAAAAAGTGCTAGCAATAAGACTAATGGCTAATATTTTCTTAAAAACACATTCTTAAATTTACCTTCAATTCTCTGGCTAAATTTTGTTAAACTATGATAAATGTCTTTTAAAATATCTTTTTGTTCGTTCGATTGAGTTGGTTGTTGTTGGTGAAATAACGCTAAATCAGCAATTTTACTACAGGGAATTTTATTCGTTCTATTGAGAATATAAATATAGATCATAAATTCTCTTAACCATTGCAATTGTCTTGAGTCCGTAAATAGATTTTGACATGACGACCACGGTGATACGCGTTGCGTTTGTAAATAGCCGATAAAATAAAATACAATATCACATATCCAATTAATTAACAGTGTAAATGATATTAATTGATAGTGAGTTGGATCTATTGTATTTGTGTCTGTGATTATTAGGTGATCGCCTGAATATTTTATTCGTTTTACATCAATATGTTGCACGAATGATGATTGTTGTAAAATTTCTTGTGCAGCATCAACAAAATTTCGGTTTGCTGGCTCATAGCTAAATAATCGAAGATAATCTCGTGTTATCAATAAAGCATGATAGATAAGTAAACTCGTTAGATGCTCGCTACTATCTAACATAAATGGACACGCAAGACGATGTAAATGATAGAGACATTCTTTAAAACGAACGAAATGAAGGCGTTTAAATTCAAGTGGTTGTACTTCGAAATCTGCTACTAATCGTTCTACAATTTGATTGATTATTGAATTATTTGAAATAAGACATAGAATATCCCATATATCAAATGGATAAAGTATTTGAAAAATGTACTGTTCAAATAAATAAACAAGAAGACGAACCATAGACGATGACAATGATGCAACATCATTGAGACTTATGGTACGAAGAAGAGCAATATTGCCATTATGTGTAAAACCAACACAGCATGAACCTATTAAGAGATGTAAAACTAGAGATAATGTTCGAAAAGATTCTCGTAGTTATACCGGAGAATATCGAGAAAGACGCACTTCCCTCGTTTTTTACGCGAGAACCCTTTTATTCTTTTTATCGCTTATCAGTTTTTTACAAACAGGCCTCGACTAAGAGAAAAACAGATAAACATGTGGTGCGGTTAGAGAAAGCGTCTTCATATATGTCAGAAAAGTACTAAACTCACATCTCTCACTTGTAATCTTTAAACATTCTTTGATATAATAAAAGAAATATTCATCTTTCGCGTATTAAACACAGACCGATTTCTCTAGAGGTTGACTATTTAGAAAATATACTAACTGAAATTCAGTAGCTATCGTACGAAGATCTTTTTTTTTCTCTTACCAGAATTTGTATGTTGCATTCGAATTAGAAAGTCTGACTGATTAATATCGAAATCATTGTTATGCGTCGAGAAACATTGTTCTCGATTTGTAAGATTTAATTTATCAAAGCTCGCTATTGAACCATCGTTGAATGCAAATAGAATTTGTCTTCCGAACAATCCTTGATAGGCGTCATCTTGAACAAATAGCGAATTTAGTGGCAATGATATCGATGTAATACGTTTTTCAGATGAATTTAAAACGGTTATTGATATCCATTCTTCATGTTCAAGATTGTATTCATAAAGCTCGATTAAATCACTAGTAGATGACGTCAAATGTGTTAGTATACAAGCGTTTCCATTTCGTTGAAAATAAAATAATGATTCAAGTTTTCCATAGCACGACGGGATACGAAAGCCACGAGTACGATAAGAATTGAGAGATACTTTCGGTTCTAACGCAGCATAATCCACTACGAAACAATGAACAAGAGCACCTTCGATATGCTCACTAAGCGAGATATTAAAGCCTTTCTCGGTAGGAAATATATCGCATAGCGTAGCACTTAGTGGATCATTTTGTGAAAGATAATAATTGATTGGAGATAATGAGCGATCAATTGGTAATATGTGAATCTAAATTAATTATGTAAACTCCAAAATATGACTCGCATTAGAACTTACTATTCCAGATGTGGTAACGCATATGAAATTGCCTGAATTGAGAGCATAATTTAATAATGGCGATGATTGATATCCTTGTTCATAAAATGACTCGTTGCTATAAAGGTCAACTACTATCTAAGAGAATTGAACAAATCAATTATGATAACGATTCGTTTTTGGCAATACTAACTGCATGTCTTGGGAAAATGTATTTGGCACAAAGAATATCTTCGTGTATTTTGTATTCATAAACATGTTCCATATTATTGATACCATCGTTCTAAATGAAATAAAAATCATATTGGATCGATGAACAAAACGCAAGGTTGAAACATAGGTTTCTTGTTCGGAAACATTTTTTAAAAAATCTCAACTTTTTCGTATCAATAGATATCAGATCATAACTTGAGGATACGACATCAAACAACAATCATTTTCACCTGTCAGACGCAAGTCTCTTAGAAAATATTTCCGTATCTTTGTTATACCTTCATTTTAAATATTTGGCAAAGTCCTGCTTCATTACAGATCAGTAAATGTGTGCCATCAAGATTCCAGACAAGTTGAACAACGGGCAAACTTGAGGTTGTAATTAGAGTAAAATTCCATGGTTGTTCAAGTGGACAAATATAAACACAAAACGATGATTTTGTTGTTCGATGCTGTTGAGATCTAAAAATCGGATGCAAAATATGCGTTACTTTTTACTGTTACAAAAAAAAGGACTCAAAACATTATTTACGATGAACTTGTTTCTTGAGAATATTTTTGATTTATTGGAAATAAATAGGAACTTGAAAAAGAAAGAATATTTAAACATGATACATCCATTTTTAATATATGTTTAAAATCTTCACCATCATTTTTCATTTTGACATCGACTGTATAGACGATCTCCATGTTTATAATAAAGATCTGGAAATTAAATGACAAAAAACTAATATTTGTCAAACATAATATATCTCATTCGTTTAGTACAATAACAAATGATTTTTGACATCACCGGTTTCCCGTCTGTCTTTCATCATCGACACAGTCGTATGCGCCACCTTTCGTTGTTCGTTCGTCATTGATTAAAGGGTATGAGCCAATAAGTTTCTTTTCCTCCGTTCTATCAGCAATCGCGTCAGCGCCCCTCGTGAACCACAATTGTACCCATTTACTGTAAACTAATTGAATCGAAATATAACAGAAACATCATTATATTCTTCTTTCAATCATGTCCGTTGCAAGCAAATCAATGTTACGCCCAGCCTCACTTCTTTATCGTGCATTTTATTCAAATGTTCTTCGGCAAACTCGTGCACCATTGACGACTAGTAGTCAACGTCGCGCTGAGTTAACGAATGTAGATCCATCCAAGAGTCTACCTGCTGAAGAAGCCAAGCCTGTAGAAAAATCATTTGATAGTGTTCGTAAGTATTCTTCATATTTCGAGTTTTATAAATTCATCATTTACTTTTTCGTCTAGCTGTACATCTTGGTAGTATAGCAAAAGTAGTGATGGTTTTAGGTGGACTTTACGGGCGCTATCGTGATGTTCCTGATAGTATGCCGTAAGTTAAAATTAACGATTAGACATAGTGACTTATCAACTACTCTTTTTGTTCTAGTAATCGTGTATATCAGAAAACTAAAGATAAATTTCGAGCACGCTGTGTTGTTTTATCGCTCTTCGGCACTGCTCTTCTTGCTTATGTAGCAGCAACACGTGGTAAATCTGCGCGTCAAGAAGGCAAACGATATACTGATAGTGTTTATGATATGCATCGTGGATCATCTCGGCTGCATGAACAATTAGAAGCCAAACACAACAGTTCAGTACATCATGAACGATATTCACCCTTGCAAGATGAAATTAATAAATAAATTAAAAACTCAAACATCGACCCTCATAAACAATAAATCTATGCTTTTTCGATTGTCTATTGTATAAAATATTTCTCTGCTAATTACGCAGTATTTGCTTTTTTTTAGAGAAACTTGTACTTAGAGTGCTCCCTATGATTAGAAAATATTAGATTATTATTTTATTTGTTTATGAAGACGATGAAAACAAAAAGATTTCTTAAAACATTGCATAATCTAGCGCTGAACTCATATATTTGACGTGTTGAAGAAGTTTTTTTTTGTTTTCGTGGATAAAACAAGAAATATGAAATCGAAACGTTTTCTTTTTGTTTACAATAGCACTCTAAATCGGCTGTTCAATTGAAAATTTTCTCTTTTCTTTTCTCAATGGAGAATTGATGCACTTTGCAATCGATAAGTACCAGAATATTTTTTTGATATGTCGGTTTTTTCATTCTTCAGACAAATCCTAATCAATTATGAATCGCTCTAATCAAATTAAACAGTACCAAAAATAGATTAACAGCGAACGCAAACTCATTTCTAGAGTTTGAACACTCTGAAAAAGCAGTGTTTCTGAATGATCACGCTAATGATTTTCGTGCTTTATTATTTGCACTAATGTTACTTATCGAGCTAGTTGGTTTTTCTTCGCGAGCGTACTCTTTTCTAATAGTCAAGAATTCACATGCATAGGAATCAGATGATGCAGCCGCACATAATAGACTGAAATTATCAACGTTAAGTACGAAAGATAGCTGATGTGAAATTGTTGCCATTGATCAACGCATAACTTCTTTCAGAGTGATTTCTATTCATAAAGTAGAAATACTGGCGCTTGATTCTTCATTGAAAATAATTTCTTATGATTTAACAGTAAAAGAAATCTAATACGATGCCAGATAAAATCAGGCTGTTAAATACAATCACTCAATACATTTTTCGGATATTTATTGTCAATTTCGTAACATTTTTAGTACTCTTTTTTTATAGTAGTTACGACGTATTGTTTTATCACCAAAGAATTTCTAGGCGATGACCTTCGAATGTACTCGTACATTTTATTGCTAAGTTGCGTTCTTTCGAGTTTATCTAGCTTCTGCTTTCTATCTCTGCACCATTATTGCCAATGGAATATTCTGATTTAGCGTAAACATCCGGATTGATTTTTACATAGTTTAGTGACAACTGTTTTCCTGCCGTCAGAGAAACTGCATGAATGACACGATAAAAAATTTAATCGAACTCCCGAACAAAGAAGCCGTACATAGACTAGGCTTTAAAAATCATCTGAAAAACAGATTGTTGATTGGCTAATACATGCTCGGACCAATATGAAGCTAAATTTAGTGAACTTTGTTTTTTGAAATCAGCGCCGAGCCTTACAGTTTTGCTCTGATCAAATAGAGTTTTTATCGTTGGCATTGATACAGTGAATCTCTTGATGAACAGAGAGTTCAAGTGATTCTTCCATAACTATCCATCAGGTTATTTTTAAATTACTACCATATTCATCGTATGTCTATTGAATCAAATTATTGTATTTTTAGAAAATATGTAGATACCATTAAAATTATAATAATCGAAAGCGATCGGATTTGATTAATCTTATTATTTTAATTATTCACGTGCAGTGATCAGAAAAATGGAACATGCTTATTATAATTCATTGATATATCTAAAAGAATATTTTTGTATATTTTTCATGAGCGAAAAAGAAAATCTTAAGAATCAACAAAAAAAAACCGCGAAGTATTCAAAAGAAAGAACGCTACCTTCTAGCTATATACAAACGCATAAGCTTCACTGTTCTTAATTGATAATATATTTTTGAAATTTTTATTTAAACATAATAACGTTTACGCCAAAGATCAAAGGAGGACGTAGCACTATTATGGTTTTCTATTAATGGAGATGTTATTCGCGGTAGAATCGGCATTTGTTTAATTGTTTGTATACGCTGATCAGCTAAACTTGTATCAATAGCACTTTCAAGTCGTTCTTTTAGTAGACGACTATTCGCACATACTGAACAATTTAAGCTTCCATTTAATGAATGTTCATATTCATCATGTTTGATGGGTGACGATGTTCGATTGTAACTGTGTACGATTGGCAGTGGATTCGCTCCATTGGTTAATTTTGATAAGAGTAATTGTTGTCGAAATTCTTGCTCATAAAATTGACGTAATGTATCGATTTGTGAATGTAATTGCGCTTGTTGCTGTGAATTATTGGGTGGCTCATAATTTGAAACTAATTTATCGAAATCAAATCTAAGACGATCAAGTTCATATTTGACGCGTTCAGTTTCGGAACGAATTTGTTTTGAATTTTCCGACATGAGATTTTCATAGTCTTGATGTTGTTGAATCGATTTATTTAATTCATTTTGATGTTTTTGACGTGATACAACGTCACGTAAACGTTCATTATCTTTTTCAGTTTGAATACGTTGGTCACGTTCTTGTTCATAACTTCGTTGAAGTGTATCGCATTTAGTGCACGGTGAAGAACTAAAATGATGATTTCATTAGAAGATCAATTGGAAAGAGTTTAAAGTCTCAAGTTGTTATTGTTACTTTATTATTTCGGAAACAAAAAGAATTCAATGATGATATTACTCAACTTACGGAGAATGTGGCTGATGATGATGTTGTTGTTGTTGCACAGCATTACTTAACGGTGTTGACGTAAGAAAAACAAGTGGTTCATGCAAAATATGTTGCTGTTTGTTTGCTATATCTTTCTGTTCGTTATGAAATCGTTGGTCAGCATTTAATTTGTCTGTTTCAATCATATTAAGACGATGTGTAAGTGTTTCGAATTCATTTTTAATTTCTCGATCTTTCGATGCGAGTAATGCTTCATTTTGCGTTTGTAAAACAAGTAAACGAGCTTCGGCATCGCCTAATTTAAGATTTAATTGTTCAATTTGTGTTTTATATTTTTTAATATCATCTGTTGAACGTTGCCGTTGTTTCATTTGGTCTTGCAATTCAGTGGTTAATTTCTGTTCCAGTTTCGACCGGTCCAAAAGTATAACACGTATTTCTTCTTGTAAATTATCGTATTTCGCTTTATAGTCAATTTTTTCTTGTTCAATTAAATCTTTTTCATGTTTTAAACGTTCCAATTCATGTTGTAGAAATGTTTTTTCTTCTAGTGCTTTTTCTAAATCAATCTTATAACGTATTGTTACATCGAGTGATTCTTTATGTAATTGTAAATCGGATTGCAATTGTTTTGTACGTTGATGAAGATCTTCATTTTCAGCTGATAATAATTTCATTTCTTCTCGATGACGTAGTTTTATTTTTTCGACATCTTCTTCGCGTAGGATACCGGCTGCTGCTGTTTGTAATGTAGTCGCTTGATGAACGCGCAGTTTCTCATCTAAACGAAATAATGAGAGTCGAGTTCAACTTTTGTTCTTTAAAAGCAAGACGATGATGGGATTGAATTACTTCAATCAATAATTTACTAACCGGGCATACTTTCATGGCGAATCGTTTCATTGAACATGTTGTGAATGAAGTCTGGTGCCTTAGAAATGGTTGAGAGTCATGTCTGACATGGTGAATTTTATTT
Organism: Rotaria socialis; assembly: GCA_905331475.1. Classification (NCBI taxonomy): domain Eukaryota; kingdom Metazoa; phylum Rotifera; class Eurotatoria; order Philodinida; family Philodinidae; genus Rotaria; species Rotaria socialis. The sequence goes on from CAJNYU010000179.1 coordinate 162,512, forward strand.
TACTCATTTGAATTTTTTCTCTCGATGTACACGTCATGTTATTATAATGAACTGCACATTTAAATACTGACCGACCGGTGAAAAGGAACAAAAATAAAAATATGACCAACTGTTTTAACAATGAAACAGACTGTACACACACATATGAAAGATAAAAGTGGCAGTTATATGTATATATACAATGCGATTCATCGTTCTCAAGAAGTTTACAATCGTTATGATAAATAATAGATTCTGTCAAGATTTCAAATGCATTAGTGGTCTTCACTTTTCAAGTTAAGCTTTGCAGTTAGCTATTATTGTGAATATTTATCGTTGATATCAAGTCTACGACAATGTGAAATTATCTACTTCGAATTGATGATGGAAATTATTTTGATGGAAGAGGCCCTATGATGCAGATGATTAAATTATGGAAATTCATAGGTAAATAAACAATTTCTATTATAGTCTAAGATTTTAGTTAGAGAAAATATACCAACAGCTGGAACGGATAGGAATTCTCTCTAGACATTCTGACAGGTCTACTTGATGTTTGTGCAATATAATCTTGATAAAGAGTTATTTATGATATGTCACAATCATATCACGTAACTTTTACGTCTAATTATCTTTAGATATTCGAACATAAGCCAACGTCAAGTTTCATCAAATTTTCTTTTACTTCGTGAAATGTTTGAAACAAATGCTTTGATTATTGACACGTTCAATGACATTCGTTGAAGATTTCTCTTTTTTTTCAAAAAGCTCATGGCATGATGCAATGATCTGAGATTTTGTTTGATTCAACCGAATCACTGAAATTTACTGGAGTAATGTATAAACTCATTTCTGTATTTTTTCTTCGCTTGAGACTACTTTCACAATGTTCAATAGCTATCGAGACAGAAAGAATCCTTTGAAATTTAGTAGGTGAGTACCATCGTTCAACTATGTCCTTGTAAAAAAAAACAGTTCTAATCGAAATTTACTTCCTTTAATGTTAAATCAAAAGACTTCCGTTATAGCCTTACTAGATCAAATAGAAAACGTATTCTATTGTCCGTACAAGGCAATCGTTAGCCTGTAGTATACAGATTGAAGTTGTTATTATTATAAGATATATATATATATATATATTTACCATAGTTATCTCGTTCTTCTTTTAATTTGAGACATCGTTGATTTAATATATCTTTTTCTTCTTCTAATGATTGAAGTTTTTGTTTGACACCTTTTAATTCCATATTTAAATTCTTTGTTGTCCATTCTAAACGTTGTTTTTCGCTGATTTCTTTTTCTAATTTTGTTTCTGTTTCACGTAATAATTGATCATTTTTCTTGTACAATGCTTCGAAATTATTCTTTTTTATTTCCATATCTTTTAATTGTCGTTTTAATTCCAAACTATCTTCTTGTTTTCGTTCAATCTGTTTTATATCTGCTTTAAGTTCACTTAAACGTTCCTAAAGTAAAACAAAACTAATTCTAAATATTTTTCGTTTTTTTTCACTATCATCACCATATTATTCTGAATGGACGATGTCGAAGATGACATCGAACCTCGTAAACTATTAAATTCATTATGAATCGAGTTCCGCGACGGTTGCCGTTGGGACGGTGAAATCATTTCATTGGAATATTTGTCTGTACTATGTTTGAAATCATTGCGGTCATTTGTTGTCTGAGGCCAATGAACTACAAGAGAGAAAAGAAGATTTAAAAAAACTGCTTTTATTGGTTTCATTGATGTTCTATGGGATCAATGCGATGTTATTCATTTTTGTGCTGTTTTATTCGGATCCTGTTTTTGCGATTGAAAATTTGCTATGTAAATTAATTTTTTTTATTATTGGACGCTGACTTATTTTTCAAGAAAAAAAACAAACGTAAGTTGTAAATTCATTATATACATCATTATTTGTAAAAGTCAAAACTTGGGCTTTGTTTTTCTTCTATTCTCGTTAAATTTAATGCTTCTATTATTTCATCGTAATATTACAGTTCTAAGCCTCGATATAAATAGGTTATGCATGTTTCGTAATTGAAACACTATTGCTATCAAATGTAGATAGGTAATTGATCTAAGATAGAATAATTGGCCAAATTATTGACATCAGCGAATCAAATTTTTTTTCTAGCCTAAACAATTCCAAACAAAAAGAACTAAAGACTTCAGTCTAGTAATTTTAGTACTTGAAAAATTTACAGAATGTGAGATAATACTTATAGATTTGCACGAATTAGAAGTATCATTCATAGGTAAGGTAAATTCTTGAAGATTAACATTTATAAATGCAAAACAAAACAAAACAAAACAGCCAAGAGTTATTTGCTCATTGAATAATTTGTGAAAGAGTCAGATCGGCTATTTTTCTTTTTAGTAATATATTGTTTTACTTCAGTAGTATGCATACTACTCATTAGAGATAATAGAGAGCGTACTTGGCCTTGCGTTCGGATGAGAAATGTCATTGAATTTTGTTTAGAGAAAAGAACGATTAAAATGGCGCGATATAATATACTGATTGAAATCAGAGTGTGTCTCTTTTCTTGTATGTAAAAATTGTTTATTGCAATAGAAAACGAATTTCGCAGCTAGGAAATCTGAGAAGTACTTATTATTTTCGAACATTGTAGTTTTTTGTTATTGAAACTATCGATAATCTTACATTTATCTGGATCGTCATGATAGGGTGGTTGTTTTAAATTGGTTGCTACACTAACAGCTAATGTACGTGATGATTCTTCCATGAATGTATTCGTACTTGATGATGATGAATCATTACGAGTTACTAATGTAGCAGCAACAGGTCTCCCAGTGATTTGTTTTGGCGACATTCTTAAAAAGATAAAGAAAAGATTTGATTTTAAACAAAACAATTTTTTTTTGTCTTACGAATTGTGATTAGGTCTTGATGATTGTTGAATGTCTTCAATGATTTTTCTTAAATTTTCCACACCTGTCGATTCTTTTTGAGTAGAATCTGTTGGCCGTATAGTTTGTTTAATTAAACTTGTTATAGTTCCATTTTGTGTTGGTGCTCGAATGATAGTCGACGATTTTTTATCTTGATCTGAATCACTGTCATTTGAACTAATTGACGATTGAGATTTCTGTTTAGTTGGCTTTCGTTCAAAATCAGCACTTAATGGACGAGAATCATCCCACGTTGGTTCATTTGATTTTTTATTCAGTAACGGTTGATTATGTGCCAAAGCATCGATTCCTTTTGGTTGCTGTTCTTTATTTGATGTTTTCGATGATGTCGACCAGAGATAATCTTCGCTTACTGGTGATTGTACAATTGAAATTTGTGGTTGTGGAGTTTTATGAATAGGTGTAATACTTTGATTAACTAAATTTTGAATGCCAAGCGATGCTTTTTGTGCATTAAGCCGTCTAACAGTAGCTTCAATTGAATCTTCATCACTCTCACTATCAGCGGGCTTTTGTTTCGTAGCCGTTCCTGCAAATACTGATGAAGCAGTAAATTGTTGCGGCGGTTGAACTCTAAAGGCCGGGTTATCATCATCGGATCCTGTGGCTGATGTATCGTCCGATTCTGTAATACGTGTTGCTGTTCGAACAGCTGCTTCTTTTCTATAGGTTGACGGTTGATCAAATGTCCATGAATTTGAATTTGAATCCGCATGATCAGGATGTGGTAATCCATTAATCATTGCGCTAATTGTAACATTTTTCTTCGGTGACAACGGCCGTCCACCAGTGTGATTCGTAATAGAAGGTGATTTTCCACTCGATCCACTTGCTGATGAAGTATCGCTGTCGTGACGTTGAAATTTTGATGGCGTTTGTTTTTGTGAAGCTACTTGAAGAAAAACAGAATTGAGAAAAATTAGGAAAACAAAAAAAGGGAAAAACTTACCTGCACCAGGCCTAATAAATGCGTTGTCATCGGGATGTAATGGATTGCCTCTCAGTAGATCCGATAATGCTTGATTACTTGGTGCTGATCCATGTGCATCAGGTTGCAGTGGATTGCCTCTGAATAGAGCCGATATTGATTGATTACTTGGCGCTGATCCATGCGCCGCAGGTTGCAATGAACTGCCTCTCAATACAGCCGGCACTGATTGATTACTTGGTGCTGATCCATGTGCTTCAGGTTGCAGTGGATTGCCTCTGAATAGAGCCGATATTGATTGATTACTTGGCGCTGATCCATGCGCCGCAGGTTGCAATGAACTGCCTCTCAATACAGCCGGTACTGATTGATTACTTGGCGCTNAAAATTTGGATCACAATGTTGCAATGATAGAAAGAGATCAACAAGATGTTCATTTTGAATATCAATTGCATAGTGTAAAGCATTTTTTCCCTGAATATCCACAGCATTAATAACTAGAGAAAGAAAAATTGAACATATAATTTTTATGAAGATCATTATGAATATTCTTACAAGAATCAGCTCCACCTTGCAATAAAACCACACAAACTTGATAAAATAATGGTGGATTTTGAGTACTACTAATAACAGCCATAACTAAGGGTGTCCGTTCTTGTTTATCAACTATGTTTAATCTTGCACGTTCAGTAACAAGACGAAGTACTATATTCAAATGTCCTCTGGCAACAGCCAAATGCAATGCAGTCTATTTAGAAGAAGAAGAGAAAACCAATTTCTATTAGGCAAAAAATAACAAATAATTTACTCGGGCTTGTTCGTCTTGAAGATCGATTACATTTGGACGCACAAGACGCTCTACTTTGTGAAGATTACCTTCCCATGATGCTTTGTGTAGTTTATGTTTTTCAAGTTCTCTTGGATAAATTTTATATGTTGAGAGGTTATCTAGAGATGAAGCCGAGCGAAGAGTTGAGCCTGCACCAGTTTGTTGATTGTTGTCATTGATTGATGGTTGTGAACCACGAAATGAGCGTTTTGATGAGCCACTGAATAAGCGTGAAAGAAATTTTGCCATCGTGTTATTGTGCCGACTGAATTTATGTTCTTTGTTTTTTTATGACAGCTAAAACAAGTAATGGAATCAGCGAACAACACAAATGAAAAATGAATCGCTGTACACCGATCAAGTCAAAAAAAAATGGAATGAAAAAAGAAAACACAAGGGGAAAAAATTCGAAATATGCTTAATTCTCTACTCGTTACTTTTGTGCAAATTAAAAGAATAACAACATCACGACCCTAAGGTCTATTTGACTAACCAACAAAACTTACCTCTATATTCGTACGAGAATCACTTGCTCATTTTCTTTTTGTTTCACACGTCGATTTGTCCAATCATTTATTCTAACGAGAAATCTTGATACAAATATAAACTCCTTTTTTTTTTGAATCAGTGACCTTCTCTCGTTTTTTTCCTCCTTTTTTTTCTATCAGATTAAAGCAGCGTGAATGACGCAGCAGAACAACGGTTGCTCATGACAATGTTACAAAAGAGAGAACAAAAAAAACAAGAAAGAAACGATAAGAATGTGAGAACTCCTTTTACTTTTATCTGAGGGTATTGCATATATGTGAGAGTATTTCTTTTTCATTCTGGCGTGTTTGTCATTGCTAGAGGACAAACAGCAAGATGAACCCATCATCATCGCCACCTATGGCACCTCTATTTAATAATTATCATCAACGGACTACGAATTTACGTTCGAAAATTCTACAAAATGAACAACAACGAGTTCAACTTGAAGAAAAACTACGATTCATGTCAATGAATAATTCAGTTCCATACAAGAGAAAACAAATTCAACATATTCAGACTTATTTTGCACGTCTTAATCACGAATCTCAACGGGCCGAACAACGTAATTTACAACTACTTAATGATCTGACACAAGCTCAACAGCATTTAGAAAAACTACATTCTGATGCGGAAAATTTAATACATTTAAAAAATGATTATGTCAATTATTTAGAAGCAAATTATCCAAATTGGCAAAAGCCAACATCAAATCATACAAGTACAAATATTAATAGTAGTAACGAATACGATCGTTTAGCTCAGCATGTCAAACAACAAGATCACTTAGAAAGTTATGGAAACCTTCGGCAAAGTGGTAAATAGTTTGAAAAAAAAAATTTTTTCTCTCCAGTAAACAATCCTTTCTCTTTTTGTTTTCATTTTAGTGCCAATAAATCGTCAATCATATGATGTTGATTCTTCGATGTTATTTAAACGTTATGAAGATCAACTTAAGGTTGGTTTCGAACGAACAATTTCTCCGTCAACACCTGTCATAAATAATGAAATTAAAGATCAACAACAAGATGAACAATCAATTTCTGAATCCAATGAAATAATAAGTTCATTTTCGCGTGCTCGACGAAACGGTTCCCTTCGAATGGAATTAAATCGTACGGGTCTTTACTTTCTACTTGATTATATTGAAAAAGAATTAAAGGATACAATCGATAAAAAGAAATTCTATCGTCTTGATCCGCCAACAATAGCACAAAAACGAACCATACTCGACATAGCTAATGATCAACAAACATTTTCCTTAAAAGATGTCGATCCAACAACAACATCGATGGTTATACTCGATCAATTGCCATCAACAGTACGACGTACAACAATAAATAATTGTCTATTTACAGAAGATATTCTTTCATCGAATGTAAAAGATTTAAATAAAGATATTATTACGCAAATGTTACCTGAACAAGATCGTACATTATGGTTAAGATTAGTTGATCATTTTGCCCAATTATTAAAATTACATATAATGAATTCTCGAACATTAACAAATAAATTTGCTGTCGCATTATTACCGGCAAATGTTTTCTATGCTCATGACAAAGCTAAAAGTATTTTGAAGCATGTCATTGAAAAATATGCCGGAACACAATCATCAAATTCTGATGATGAGTCATCGTCAGATACAAGACAATCTGCACAGAAGATTGTTCAAACAACGAATGTGCAGCCGCCACCATCATCATCATCTTCATGGTTAAAGAAAGCAACGACAGGTTCGATTTTGTACGACGATGACGATGAAAAATCAACATCGTCATCATCAATAACAAAAAAGAATAATAATTCACCTATTGCAACATCAATAAGCTCAAAAGCAAATATGAAATATGATGATGATGATGATGATGATAAAGATTTCTTCAGTTAAATTTCTAGTACAAATAGGTTTTTCTTTTTATTTATATATTTTTCTCTTCCAATGATATGTGCATCGTTTGCTTAGAAATTCGGTAGATTTGTTTTATTGTAGAAGTTATTTTATCGACGAAATAAATCTTATATTTTTATTTGATTACCAATGCAGCCATCGAATACTTCAGGTTTCATTTATTTGTCGTGTTTTTTTTATAAACACAAATATTTAATCGATTGAATTTTTTTTTCATCGTACCAATAGCCATAATAAATCAAAAAAATGAAATCCAGATAAATTTCACATTCTATTTTGAGTATATTTAATTTCGCCCAATCAAGTAAACAAATCTCATTCGTACATATTAAATATTTATAATTCAATTCGTCAAGGGTATTATTATTGATGTGTTGAATCAATATGAATATCGTATGCACTACTACTGTTAAACTATGATTTGAATACCCTATAATTGCATGATCAATTGCTATACTAATCCAACCTATTGACATACTTAGAAGGACTCTTCTTTTTCTTAAAAGCATAAATTTATTGAAGAAATTTGTCTTAGAAAAATGAAATTAAAGTAAATTTCTGTAAAGGAGCATCGCTATTATTATTAGTAAGCAATATCGTGAAATTCTTTCGATTCATTCATCTACATTGAAGAGCTGACACTGCCGCCTACACACAAAAAAAAACAAATACCACCACTTTTCATCTCAACTTGAACAAATTTCAAGAACGATTACGTGTTCAACATGAATATAATGAAACCACTTTATAGCAGTATGAACGCCTTCAAAAAGATTCTTTATCGTTAGATGAATATTTTAATACGCTTTGCCACTGATTGCACGAACTATTTTTTATGGTGTTTTCATTTCTATTATAATAATAACTTTCTTTACTGCAATGTCGTATTTGTTTTTCTTCATACCATCTGTCGATGAAAAGAAAAGAAATGCGGGTACAATACGAGATTCAACCACTTGGCCTACACTCATGACTAGCGACGTAACCACGGTGAAATTGCACCTCCTTAATCTTACTGATTGAAGCGATGCCAGCTAAAGTCAATCACATTTTAAACTCATATTCCATCATCGATAACTCAGAATATTTTCCGACATTACTTTTTCCCTATGAAATGAATATCCCTGTTTTGTTTTTGTGTTATTATAAACTGCATGTAACGACATCTATACGAGTTAGAACAATTGATTGCTTTATTATGAACGAATCGAATATAGCAGAACGGAGAAAATAAGAGTTTCTTTCGATCGATTAGGAAAAAAAGATTTTCATTGTACGAGAAATACTAAGTAAAGATAACGACACAAGGGTCGGCCACCTTATGACGGCTTGGTAAGTGCATTTCCTACGGAATGGTTTTTTTTTTTCGTACACATCCGGCTCATAGAATAGAGTAAACAAATTGCAATGCATTATTACTTAAATTATGCAGGTTTTTTTAAATTCCAAGTGCATCTAACAAATTACGTACATAAAAAAAATATATCGTTCTTTCCAATTTGATCTTAATATTAATCTTTAATCAGGTACTTGCTTCAAACGTATGATTAATTCTCATTGAAATGTCTATCTAATATGAGCCACCTGATTTTTTTTTGTTCATTCCACTAAATTTTACGAGTAAGCTTAATGCACATGTCATTTTGTTCAACCGGCCACATAGTATAATATCATTAGCTGTTCAATAGATAGTTATTCTTGACGTTATTAATCATTCTCCTGAGAATGTTTTTCTTTTCCTACAATAAATTCTTATCTCTCATGACATTTGAGACTGGCAAAAGTAAAACGAATTTATATAAATAGAATCATAAATAAAAGTAAAATAGATATGCTTTTTTTTCCGTTTTCTTGGTGTCAATTGAATAGAAATTATAGATAGATGATGCTTTTAAATTGATTATTCCCTTGAAGTTCAATATTTTGCATAGATTATCGAATAGAATATTTTCTGATGAAAATAAACTCAAGAAATACCAAAAAAATATTTCTCATTTGAAGTTGATTAAAATTTATGGCTTATGCATCGCTGGAATAATATTTAGAATCGCTAAAAACATGTTTTGAATTACTACTTTAGATTATTGAAGTAAAAAGTTAATTCACTATTTCAGCAATAACACATCAAAAACGTAAATTTAAATTTCTATTCAGTTTATAACCTTTGAGAGAAAAAAAAATGATGTTTGATTTTATCATTACAATCATAAAATTAGCTGCCAGTCAATACTGTCTACATTTATATGAGCAATACCAATAAAGAATGTCTATAAGAGCAAATCGCTATGTGTTACATATAATGAAGTATTTAGTAAGTACACGTGTAAATATAGGATATTTGTAGAATAATGCACTATTTATTGTTGTGTAAAGGTTGTAAAAGAGAAGCGACTTCGAATTAGTACATCTTCTGATATACGTAGTAATGATGATAAGCCCTATTGTTATAATTTTTCGTAGAAGATTGCTAAACATAGCTTTCTTTTTTTAAAAACCAACATGACTTGAGGGTGTGTGGGTGTGGGTGTATATCTTCCATTAACACACCCACATCCACGCTCTCGAGTATATCAATCTATAAATATTTCCCGATGATATCTTATTTGACAACAAGGATATGTTTATTTACTTTTTGAAGTTTAACGTTTGTGTACGTGCATGGTAAATACGTTGACAAGAAAGAAGCTAGAATTCTAAAATAATTAGTATACCGTTTCGTACATTACTGATAATTGCGCATTTTCATTATTTGCTATTCGAATGCCTTGAATAGTCACACATGTTAGCAAACATTTTTCCTTCAGAAAAATTTATTGAGTAACAATTAAGTTAAGAAAGAAAATGATTGCTATCTTTTGTGATTCAAGACATTGAAGAATGAGAACGCCGGTGAAAGTATCGAAAAATGTTAGTTTGTTTACATTTATTCATCATTCTATCGAGTAAAATCTGATGGTTTTATAATGATAAGTGCAAGAAAGCGGTTTTATTTTATTCATGCCGAATAGCTTCAATTAATCATTCGTCTTTTGATAGATCGATTTACTGAGGTTTATGTCAAATCATTAGTATAGAGCAAGTGTCCTTACGTCATATTACTTATTATCGAACCTTCACGAGTATTGTATAGCGTTCTTAGGTATAAATCTAAAAGAACTAAGATTCCCATTGAATTTTACAAAGGAAAAACGTCGAGAGAATCTCGTTTTAGAAAATAAGATCTAAGAAGTTCTTGGCAAAATGAATAATATGACTTGTAGATTTAGTATTGACACTATCGGTCTTATGTTCATTTAAATCACGTTGTAGATGATTTGGGTAACTCGAAGAAAGTTTTTTCCCAATGAATTTACCTGATTAAAATTAAATTTGTGAATAGACTCGATATTTTTCTGTAAATATTTATGCTTTTATTCAATATTGACTGAAAATCAATACTTTTAATCATGAAAAATTTTAGTATCAATTTTTTAAATAACTACTAGTTTGAATGAAGATCAATAATCATTCATCTGCTTGGTCTACATTGGAAAAATATACAACGGCGAATGTGACCATTTCATGGATAATGCCTCTAATCATCATGATTTTCGTTTCTTAAAATTAATCTTTAAAAACATAGACAATCAATTATCGGATTTCATGAAAATATGCTTATGGTAAAGTTTTAGCATAATACTTCAAATTATCTGAACTGGAAATGAGAATAAAACGGGGGAAAATCTTGCTTGTCATTAATTATAAGTTCACGAAGTATATTCCTATTGCATGTAAGTACATCTTGTTTTTTTCTTCTTAGAATATGTTCTTAGGGGAAGTTTCAAAATACAAAGGTAAAGTTATTTATGCGTTCAGGTAATGTTAGTACTCAATGATGAATGCTCGACGAAATACATCAATCATTTTCAAATATATATATATATATGCACTTGTTTTTTCTATTACAGACGAAAATCACCAAAGAATAATACCATTCCATATTGAATAAAACCAGTCTATTGTCTCATGAGAAATTTATAATTTCCTTTCATTAGGAAATATGATTTCTTAAAAACATCATGCTATGTAATAATATTTAATTAAATTAACTAATGCCAATCAATAGACAAGAAGAAAATCTATAAAATAATTTGTTTTTGTTGAAATAAGACGTATCAAGTAATACTATTTATATAATGAGAAATACTAGGTTTACGTATTGACTTGTAATAAGAACGCTATTTGCTTTGTTTTTGTTTATATCAAGGACATCGTGCCTTATCTCGTTATAATAATAAAAATAACTTCAATTTTTAATATAGAGAAACGGCGAGCGAGAGAGAGAGAGGGAAAGAATTTTATTTTCAGACATGTCTATTCACTTGGTTAAATAAAATCTCTTTCTATAAAGTATTGTATTGAGTCAGTACTTCACGGGTTTATTAGAACTACTGCAAAATTCTATGATGAAGTGACATTATTTAAACACAGAATAGTAAAAAAAAAGAATTTTTTTTTTTGATAATTTTGCAGTGGAAAATAAACATTAGTCATTGTCCGCATAGTGCTCTAACACAAGAAAAAAGTCATGCTGCTTACCATCTCCACTTATTATAGCGAAATTCTATAGCTTTTGGCTTTAAATAGAGGCTTTCATTTCTCTCGCCGGTTCGTTGATTTTTTATTTCATTGCGAAAGAATTTTTTTTTTATGTAAATAACAATCCAGGTTCATTTTTCGATAAAAATGAAATCTAATTTAGTTTTCCGCTTGGTAGAAGAAATGAAAAAACAAGATATTTTTTATTTTCTTCTTATTGAGTTTCAAAGTTTTCATTCACATTCATCGGCACTTTTTTGTCTTGATTTTTGACGATGCAAGTTTTTGTTTTTTTCCTCAACTGCCCGTACCGTCTAGAATATACATTGTAATCTATTGCATTAGGCTTGCATGCCAGTCAGTCAGTAGGAACAAATGTGAAAGTGCGCACGCCCTTGTCTACGTTGTCTAAAAAATCGACAACTTTGGGCTTGATAGAAAAAGAATAAACAATATAAGATAAAGGGAGGGAGGGAGAGAGAGAAAACAACGAGAGAAAAACACACATTCGTACATATCATTGTTTTTTGCTATTTGTTTCATCATCACGTAGAAAAATACCTAACAGAAAGAAATATGCATAAAAAATTGACGCGAGGTGTGCATATATTTATGCTATTTCATTAGCTCGTTTTTTTAATATATTACATTATCAGAATATATTATATGTTTTGTTGATTCTTCTTGTTTCGTGCTCTTGATGAAAACAACAATCGTAATCAGATCTTAGTGATATAATTTTTCCATATTTTAGATACTCAACATTGTTATTTGTGGCATTTTATATAGTTTTTTCTTCGGTGGTAACTTTTTTCTCTTTGTTTTGTTCTTTTTTTCTCCCAAGTCTAAATCATTAAATGAACATGAACTCATGTCTACACATATTTACTGAATTATTTCTCTTCCCGTTATATTGACTTATCGTCGTTTATCGAGTTGATGAGACGTTTCGACAAAATTCTGTCTAAATTAACATTAACATCTGCACATGTCAACAGTCGCCTTCGAATTATATCAAATATTTCAAAAATACTATTAAGATTTGGTGACATTACCTAGAAATAATTGAAATCTATTTATTCAAATAAAAATAAAAGAAATCTTTATATTTTATTGTTAATACATACATACATATATATATATATATATATAAATATATATTTATTTTTGGGTTTTTTCGTTTATCGTTATTACCATTGTATCACTCTAACTTTACGCTATTAACTAATATATCGCGCAGAATATAAGAAAACAAATCCGTTGACAAACAATAACAAGCATGCAGTCACCTAGCCATAGAGAGCAATATCATAAGCACAAAGAAAGAAAAGAAGAAGATGCGAGTCCGACGACAACTATAGAAGAAGAAAAAGAAGAAGTCGAAAAACAAATAGGTGAAATAATCAACTCAGCAACACCTCAGCCAACAGTTAAAAACAAAAAACGTGTACACTATCCTCAAGTTAACGGAGACTATTCAGCGACAGATAGCAAGAAGACGGATAGTCTTCAGCAAAACCAAGAGACTCCTTCAGGTATTTAATGGAAAATAAAAACAAAATTGCCAATCGATTACATTATAATTATTTCATCTATCTATTTAGTCGATCTGTATTCCAAACCAAAAAACGGCTTGTCAGAACAGCCGACATCCAATGATTATGTGATTCCAGTAGATTCCGACCGATGTTGTGGCTGTTGTTCCACACCGGAACCGTTTCGTCGACGTTTAAATCGAATTTTAAATCCATGGCGAGAATTTATTGAATATCAATCAGCGTGGAGTTGGGTTATATTAGTTGCTTCATTTCTTACGTATTCAATCGGTGAAGCATTAACATCAGTTTTTCCAATATTATTTGTTGCATTACAAGACGAATTTCCTGATCAAGGCTCATCACGTGTTGCGTTAGTTCAATCGATGATGAATGCTGTACCGTGTTTAGCTGGTCCAATAGCATCAATAGCAACAACACGATTTGGTTATCGTAAAACAGCCATGCTTGGCGGTTTGATTGGTTCATTATCATTATTGGCAACTTCATTTGCTCGTCGTCTTGAATTACTTTATTTAACAATGGGTGTCTGTTATGCAATTGGAAATTCGCTAGTACTTGTTGCGACTGTCGTTGCTGTAACAGAACATTTTGAAGCTAAGCCATCATTTGCATCTGGTGTTACAATAAGTGGTATGTAGAGTAGGATAGAATGATACAAAGTTATATATATATATGTCGCAGTAGAAATTAAAATTCAGTAGAATTTAAAATTCTACTAGTAGAAATTGAAATTCTACTGAATTTTACCTATAGTAGAAACTAAAATTTCAATTTCTACTAGTAGGATTTTAAATTCTACTGAATTTTAATTTCCACTACAACATATATATATATATATATGATTTTTTCTTTCTAAGGTGGAGCATTTGGCCAATGCGTATTTGCTATTGTATTACAAAAATTAATTAATAAATACGATTGGAATGGTGCCATGATGCTGTTCTCTGGTGTTGTTTTATCAATTGTTGCGTTCGCTGCTCTATTTCGTGAAGTAGAATGGGACGAAGAGGATTATGAAGAAGAAGAAGGTAAACATATGAAAATTCAACGAATTATCATAATCTTTTTTTTCTTTGGTCAGGTGAAGAAGAAGAAACTGAAAATGGAAATGAAACAACATCGACAGCGTTGGCACCTTCAGAACAATCAGAAGTTCCAATGGAAGCTACAAATACTACTGTAACAAATCTTGAATCCGAAGAAGCAACTAAAGATGCTTCTTCAAATACGCCTCCGCCGACACATCGGCCCTCAATAATCGATGATATATTTTTCTATGATCATTATACAAAACAAGAATTATTAGATCAATATTCGAAATCTGAAATATGTTTGCCATTAGCTGTTCGTGAACATTACGAAGATGAATATCGTCAACATCGAAAGGAACTCGAACAAGAACAAGAACAAAAAGAAAGAAATTTCAATGAACAAAAACTATCTTCATCAACAACACAAATCGAGCAAACCGATGAAATTCAACGCGCAACACAAGTACCACCTATTGCAGAACGATCAAATAGTTGCAAGTAAGCTCTAAACATACTAAATATTTTACTTTTTTTTTGAAGAAAAAATCTTCAGGCCTTCAACAATATTAATTTCATTATAATACGAGTATAGTTTTATTTCTTTTTATCTTATTATTCCATAGCTCGAATAATTCTTCGCAAAATGCCCTTACCCTCTTTCCTTTTTTTTTTTATTAATACGCCATCAAGATAAATATCCTTGAATGCTGCTCTCTCTCTCTCTCTCTCTCATATTGCTTTAATGAGAAACTCATGTAGTTTTCCAAATATTATTCTTCTTTCAGCTAGATGATTATATCTTATATATATATATATATTTATGAAAAAGCAAGCCTTCACCATTCGCCCAGATTTTGATGAAAAATAAAAACAATAATTTTTTTTATCCTATTATTTTCACTCTAGAAATTTATCATCTACTGAAACACGTCCATTATCAACTGATAAATCTGCTCCCTCAACGGTACCATCGACTACTGGAAGTAGTTCACGTAAATCTCGTTCACATCATCGTCGTCAACGTCGTTTATCAAATAATAATACTTCTCATGATAATAAGCAACCAATGTCTTATTATCCATTTCGTCATCAACATCATAATATGCCAGTAGCCGCAAGTGGAAGTACTCGTACACACTCATCGCATCATCATCATCATCATCATCATTCGGCATATTTTAATCGGGGGAATCTTTCACAATTAGCATTATGTTCAAAAAATATCTATAATTATGAAAGTGTATTAAACATATGTAAACTACAATCATTACATTTTTCAATTGATCGTAGTTTAAGTTTACCGAATTTATATTCGCCGATGTTAGCAGGTAGAAGACGTCATCGTTCATTGACAGTACCAAGAAATATAGAGGATTATTTAAAAGATGAAGAAGAAGAAGAAGATGAAGCCAAGAAGAAGAATATTTGCCAACAAATCTATCATGATATATGTAAATTAGTACGTGTTCTACGTATATTACCATTTCTTCTACTTTGCGTATGTGTTACAATTATAACTATTTTTTACGATGCTACATGGACATTTCTCATTGATTATATGAAACAAAATAATTTAACTGCTGAACAGGGTTCACATTTAATTTTAGCTGTTGGAATAGTAGCAATTTTCGGTGAAATCGGTTATGGATATCTCGGAGATTCTAAGAGGTAATCATTTGCTTTTTCTTGAAGTTTTCTATTTGGGAAAGAACAACAACAAGAATCGATTTGATTTAAAAGCGAATATTTACTATTGATAACGTTAATTTGTAAATGTCGATTTATTCTCGAACTACTCTCTTATTTCATGTTTCACTTTTTTGGCGTTTATCGAATGACTAAGAAAATAGGCTTAAGTCTTTTTATTGACGTATTCAATCAACATGTTTGTTCTTTTCAATCGAAATTTTTTTCCTTTAATTCGAACCCTCGCTTAAAGCAATTATCGCTCATGTGAGGCTGTGACATTTGAGCTGATATGTTGACTACGTCGTATCTATGCCAGAGAAATCCCAATCATAAACGTCAGCATGACCTATATCAAGTCACATGCAATGCAGCTATGATTCACACATATTATTTCCCTGGTGAAAAACATATTCAGCTGAGATATAGATTAAAAAGAAGTTACTCTTTGCTATTCCACAAACTGCTTGCGTCGGGTTTTTTTTCTAATGCTTCAGGCGACCTCATATTATCTATTATTAAAGTTTGTGATACATAAAAATGCTTTTTATAATTGGCGTGTTCTGAGATAGTAAATAAGCATGTGTATCAAAATTTGAACTAAAACTCATCTTGATTCAATGTTGTGTTTGTAAATCACTTACGGGAAATTTTGAATTAAAATTCTAAGTGACTTAGTTTAAATCTTCCTAGTTGAAATTCATCTTACTAAAAGTCAACATTTCTTCTCATCTAATGACTTCTTATACCAGTTAGACTATAGATAACTACGAGAATGACCTTTCTTATGCGAAATCAGACGAAACTATTTGGTGTTAAAATCATTGAGATAAAGTCATCACAAGTAGGAGGGCAATTTTAGTACATGTAATTAAGATTTATTGTTGCAAAGATGTATCTAGAATATCTCTACCTTAATATTTCAATAATTGATGCGAAACAACTTAGTTTTTATTCGGGATCGTCTATTAATATTATTCTATTATTTAGGATATCACCACTTTATATATATGCGTGTTCATTGTGTATGGCCGGTCTTTCTCAATTACTCATTCCACTTGCGATGAAATCTTATTCATTATTAATGCCACTGATGCTTTTCACTAGTTTTTTACAAAGTGCCCAAGAAGTATTAATGCCTATCCTTTGTATAAAATTTGCTGGTACGCAAAATTTCACCAATGCATACGGTATGCTACTTCTTTGCCAAGGTATTTCGTCGTTAATTGGTCCTCCGGCACTTGGTAAGAAATTGAAAGCAAAAAGCAATTAGAGGATTTCTGTCTATTTGTTTATAAATAGGTATTGTTGCGGATCGTAATTCTTATGGTTTAACCTATACTGCTATTGGTATTGGTACAACGTTTGCTGCATTATTATTATTTACAATGCCACTGGTGCAAAGATGTTACGGATATTTAAAAATGGAATCGAAATCAAGGAAAACAAATACATTAGTTACAGCAAGCAATGGTGATCTACCAGTGCCAATAACGATCAACAGTTCACTTAGTGGAACCGTAGCTAATATAAATAATAAATAAATTAAGGAAAGAAAAGGGATGGCTATTTTTTCGCGCTTTTATTATGATTATTTTGTTTTCATATTAGCTAGTCAGATAAAGCTGCAGAAATTAGAACTTGAGGTATTGAGAACATAATAAAGAAAAGATAATCTGGTGTTCTTATCAACAGTGCTATTAGTTTATTAATATAATAAAACCGTTCTTTTGGTTCTTTCAATTTTTTTTTCTTTTCATTGTTTCTTTCCTATTATGAACAGCAGAAGATTGATTGATAAAGATCTGTGTTTGAAAGTATTCTTCGTTTGTTTTTATTTTTCTTTTTTGTAAGTTGTCCTCTTTCATGTTCTAAAATAAAAAGGGAATAAATTTTCTCATTTTCAATATGATTACTATCTTCTTTTTAGTTGCTACTCTTTCTTTTGGCGTATACCAATAGCCATTGACTTTCAATGATGGGCTCAAATATAATGTTCACTTGTCGATGAAACAAAGTAAAAATTTTGATTATCTCCAGGGGGGGGGGGGGGGGGGGGGGGGGGGGGGGGGGGGGGGGGGGGGGGGGGGGGGGGGGGGGGGGGGGGGGGGGGGGGGGGGGGTGGGGG
>CAJNYU010000179.1:180613-190661 GCA_905331475.1 Rotaria socialis
CCCCCCCATTAAATTAACTTTTATTTAAAAAAAATGTTGTATCCATTAGTTGTTTTATTTTAAAATCAAATATGAATATTTGTTTTCTAAGGTTCTATCTCAATGGTGCTCAATCTGAATCTATTATTCGTCATCTTAATAAATTATCATTCAAACAGTAATGCCAGTGGATAATTGGCTCATTCTAGCACTAATAATGATATTTTCATCAATAATATTATGTGGTTTTTTTCCAATGGTAATTCGTTTAATTATTGCTCGTCGACGTTACATTCGCTATATTGATGAATTTACAAATATTGCATATTCTACTCCCGATGCATTTATAAATCTAGAATCATTGTTTCATAGTGTAAAATTAAATATTGACGAACCGATGAACAGTCATGAACACTCGCTTTTATATCCAAGTATACCATTTATTGATGAACTGACTAAAGACGAAGAAACTGTTGTGTAATATTTATTTTAAAAAACCGAACAGATCACTTTTTTCCTTGTTTGTTGTAATAATTTGAACCCAATGACAAAATAGAATTATTTTATAATATAATAAAATAAATAAATTTTAGATAAATATGTTTGAATGGAATCTCAATTTATGCTTCACGTTCTTTTGGTTGTCTCTAGCAGCCGGAACGCTTCTATTAGGTATTTGGTTATTAATCGATACGAAAATAAATCTTCCGTTTATTAACTTTATCATTCAACATTTATATCTTCATGGTAAATTAACAGGTCAAGGCTACATACCAAAATCGTATTATATACATTTCTATATAATTGGTTTGATAATAAATATTGTTTTATTCATCAGCCATTTATCATATTTTCTGCTTTTTATTCCATTGATTCTTCATATATACCGTCGTTTATATGAATGTTTCTATGTGCATAAATTTAATTCCAAAATGAATTTTCTATATTATTTTTGTGGATCAATTCATTATCCATGTTTCGGCTTAACAATAATTATTGATTATCAATACTCATATACAAATATAACTTTTATAAACTATTTTGCAGCTCTCATTTTGTTTTCTTCTACCAGTTATATACAATATAATGTTCACTTTGTATTAGCGAATCTCAAACGTTCTCAAAATGAAATTTATCCCATTCCATATGGCCATTGGATCTTTGATTATCTCTCTTGTCCGAATTATATAGCTGAAATATTTATTTATTGCTCATTTTTAATTGCAAGTCATCGAACATCAGCGATGGCAGCATTATTCATATGGGTATTTGTTCATCAATCTCTATCAGCTTTGTTAAATCACCAATGGTACCGTCGATATTATCGCGAATTATATCCATTGGGTCGGTGTGCGCTGATACCTTTTATTCTTTAAGTTTACATTTTACGTTAAACGTGAAATCGAAACATTCCATTTGAATTCGCCTTTTGTTTTTATCTTTTTTTTATTGTTGTCAGTATCAGTGAATTTCTTACTTTTTTTTTGCGTACTGCAATACTTACGCGTTCAAACAAAAGTCATATAAATAAATTTTATTGGTTTATATTTAAAATGAAAACAAAGGTATGTTGCGCCTTTTTTTGTATTCGTTGTTTTCTGTTGTTGTTTTTTGTGTTGTAAACTAATGTATTATAATGATAGACATGTATCGGTTCGAAGCAATGAGAACGATCTCGAGGATAAAGACGATTTACTTGATAAACAACATTTATCCGATGTTGCCATGGAAAAACTTCGAAGTGTTATTAAGACAAAGGCTGCCGGAGAATTGATCATCAGTGAGAAATATTCATTTTTATTTTGTTTTTAATCAAATCTGAAAAATACTCTACGGAAAAGTATCTTGTTTTTAATACGATTTCAATTGCAAATGTATTGAATTACGCTAAGTTTAGTTATTATCTTACATTTAATGATACACTAGAGTCAATCATAACGGATTGTCGAGTCATTTTTCAGGTTGTATTTCTTTATCAAAACTTCATATAGTGTGAATTCAAAATTTCGCTAAGCCTTAGAGTAAAAAAGTTATTATCGTGTTTAATATACGTATTAGATTACTATTAACAAGATTATTCTCCTAAGACTAGAGAATAGATAAAATTTGCGAGTCTATTTTCCATAGAGATCGAGACAATTGACGTGATGTACTATTTTGCTTTCGATAAATAATTTTCAGTGAAGAATTGCTTCTAGTATTGTTTGCTCTTTCCTTTGCTAGAGTTTGTCCGAAATTAATTTATAGCTGTCACAAAGATCATCTCATAACCGTTAAAACTGTTCATAGAATAAAATTCTTTTATTAGAAACTTTCTCCACGACTATAGCTGCAGCGGTCAACTAGTATGAAATCCATTTTTGCAGCAGCCTTCAGTATAAATCTATCATTGAAGTCCACCGAACGCTCAAAATACGGGCACAACATGGACATGGCAAATGACGTTCATTGTAATTTTAAGATCCTAAAAAGAAAAAGTACAAACTATTGTTAATAAGGAAACGTCCTTCAGTATCAATGAGCTACTTTTTCAATGAATTAGAAAGTTAATTAGCAATTTATCTCATAGCTCATTGTGCCGTTTGGCATATGATGACAAAGAAAATGAATTCTTTATCATAAACTAATCAAGATTCCATTTCGTTTTTATGCACTAGGAAGTCCATAAAAGTTTAGTCATACGGAAAATAGTTTTATAGAAAAACGTAGTTTGATATTACATCTATAATGTTGATCATTGTGCATAGACCCTGACTTATTTCATTTCACTTGTTTACAATTGTTGAGTACATCTCATTCATAGAAAGAAAACTAGAACATTTTATGGTAAATTATCTAATATTTTGAATGAATCCTGTACTTAAGCTCTCCAGGGACCCTACCAGCAAGTATTCTTTTTTTTTGTATAACTAAAATTAAGTAGAATAAAACTTTGTTTGTTGTCCTATTGATTAGAATGTTTTGTTTTCAACGTAAAAATTTCCATATTTGCCATATGTAGTAATTAACATTTGCAAAAACTATCACGAAACATCCGTCTTGAATGAAACAAAAGAGTGCCATTCACGAAGATGACTATTATTAACTAATGTTTATATGTCACTGACATGCGATGACAAAGTACGCATTTATCATTATTTGTATGGTAAATATTTTCCCTTCGATAGCTGGTCCATATGCATAATTTCCAAGACGAACAGCGTAATATAGAAAGCCATCCATATGGCAATACGAGAAAGATATTTTTGTTGAAGTTGGGAACAATTTATGCAAATCGTTTTTTTTCTCTTCTTAAGAATTATCTAATTTGGAACAAACACTTCATTTAGCTGGACAAAATATGACAAAAACTACGATAGAAAAAATAAAAAATACCCTAGAAGAAACTTATCATACCGATGAATATTTTCTTGACGAAATTGAATCTATTCTGGCACCTCATTGGGAAGAATTAACAGATGATGATATAGCACTTTTATTAATAAAATCATTCGAAATATTTGATAGTGAACAACAAGGTTCTATTTCTAAACAAGACTTAATCCAAAATCTCACAACCTTAGGTGAAATGCCGTTGGCTATGAACGATTTTCAAATTATGTTTTCGATGATCGATAAGTCGAAACGATCATTAAATACATTTCATTATCATCAATTTGTTCACAAACTTTGCGGCTCAGTAAAGGCGAAGAAAAAAACAAAGAAAAAAAAACACTTCATGATTTCTAATAAACAGATACATTAGCCGTTTAAGAAGCATGCTAATGAATCATAAAAGGATCGCTCGGATTTTGGTAGGTAAAACATCAATAAATGAAAATAAGAAGATTTTATTAAGCTATTTTTATGTTTTCAGCATGATGAAGTAAATTATCCGGTCAGATGAATATTTGTTTATTTGAGTAATCGATCTGTAATGATAGTAGCCAAGCATGATAAGAAAAAAAGAGTGCACCTTTGACGCACGACTTCGTTAGTAATTTGTTCAATTTTTTATATTTCTTCCAAGCGTCTATCTTCTTCAATTTTGCATGGATGCACAACGTGTGAAAGAATAGAAAAGACTCACGCATGTTACTTCTATGGAACAAGAAAGGAAGCAAAACGAATAGGAGAACTTTTTAATCAAACAAGCAAATTTCAAATAAAGCACGTATAATCGATGTCGATCTGTTCAATCTTATTCGCACGAATGATACATCATAATCAGTAAGCATATGTATACGATTGAGATGCCGAGAAAACGAGTATACCAGTGCGTGTGCTTTTGTTCTATGTGTGATGTGACTTTTATGGGGGAAAAGAATTCCATCGGCATTCAGCTTCATTACCTTCTTGTTTGTGTCTTGCTGTATATACTTTGAAAAACATTATAATTATTTAGAATCTATTCAACATGCTACAAACTCATTTTAGACAATTTATCGTTTGACTTCATTCATTCATTGATTGAAACTAAAGAGTAGAAATTATTTGGTAATTCATACAATAGGTACGAGTCCATAAAAAAATTATTTCTCATTTATATAGATTAATAAATGACACTAGATACAATTTACGTCATATAGTATATTTCCTATTTATGTTTTTTTTTGCCGTTAGCATTACCCACTACACGTGTCCTCGCTCTTTGGCTTTTTTTTCAAAGACCAAAGATATTATTAGAAATTAAGAAGAGACAAAAATGGTTGTCGGCGAGAAAACAGCACCGAATGCTAAGGGTAGTTAGAGATCTTATATATTTCTCTCGAATGTTTTCTTATATCATAGATTATTATTATTCGTATAAATATTACACTAGAAAAGACACCCGAACGAGATTGAAAACACACGCAGAATACGCAGAAGAAAATAAAATTTTCTATAGATATTTCTACAATCGGTAGAATGCAATAATGTTCGGTCTGCCAAATGTAATCAGCCAATGCCAAATGGAATACGAGCAAAGGAAACATAGCAAAATAAGTTCATCCAACTATAAGTAAGTATAATATTGAAAATGAAAGGAAATTTCGGTCTGTCATAAATATATACGTATGTAAGTAAATACACATATAGATACTTCTAGTTTTCAGTATACAGATTTCTTTGATTTCCTTTCATTTATATATCATCATCCGTTGTGTACATATTCGTTCTATAAGGCTTTATTGCTCTATCTCATTTTTCTCTGATGTCTCAGCTCTTATGGCTTTTTTTCTTTGACGATAGGGAATTGTTATTTTTTTCCCTAAGTAGAATGACAAGTTACTCGTTAGTACTTGGCAAGTTCTATACGAGTAGAAATATACGATAGAGTCGATGTTGAGTGTTTGAAATATTGATAAACATCAAATTGAAAGAAGAAAACAAAAATCAACCAAAATAAGAACATATTATTTTGTCGCCTGAATACATTTATATAATCGATAAGATTGTTACATCAATATTGATTTTCAAATATTCCGTAGGAAACACAACATATGCGTTACCTTCACGTGCAAAAAAATACTTTCTAAAGAAGAGGAATAGCAATAAAATCAATCTACTATTGTTGTCAGAAGCGATACAGTAAGAGAACAGAGGGGGAAACAGAGAAAGAGACAGAGAAAGAGACAGAGAGAAAAGACTGTAATTACGAGGAAAATAGAGAGAGAGAGAGAGAGAGAGAGAGGATGCGTCAGCAATGTTTCAGACGACAATGAAGAGAATTCTCCCCCTTTCTTCTTTTCGTTGTATTTGTCTAATAGACTACGATACATAGTAAGAAAGAGTGGTTCCAAGAATAGAGTCACAGAAGTTAAGCAAGAAAAAAACCAACACTTATACATGTATATTCGATATATATATATATAAGTATAGTAGTTATGTTGATTATATTACTTGTATTTTCTAGTACGAATTGATCGATGTTTTATTATTTGATCAGTTTTTTTATTCTCTGTCTCTATAATATATCCTTGACATTCGCTGACACATCATCGATTAGTCGTTCGGCACACCGAAAAGGCAATGTTACATTAGGTGGACTATTTCCTGTACATGAATATGGAAGTCCACAAGAGCCATGCGGAGCTATTAGTGAATTTCGTGGTATACAGCGTTTAGAAGCTATGCTATTTGCTATCGAACAAATTAACGATGATAACCATTTATTACCTGGCATTGAATTAGGCGCACTGGTATTGGATACATGTTCGGATGATAATTATGCTGTTGAACAATCTCTTGGATTTGTAATTAGTCGTTTAACATCAAGTTCATGTAAATGTGCTAATACATCATCAGCAGATTCGCCCCACAATGATAATGTATTTGGTGTTGTTGGCGCAACATTGAGTTCAGTCAGTGTTCATGTTGCTAATCTATTACGTTTATTTCAATTGCCACAAATATCCTATGCATCAACCACGCCGAAACTAAGTGAACCATCATTTGAATATTTTGCTCGTACTGTTCCGTCCGATTCAAATCAAGCACGTGCAATTGTTGATATCTTACAACGTTTAAATTTTACATATGTTAATACAATATATTCTCATGGTGATTATGGTGAAGGTGGTTTTCGAGAATTTCGACGTTTACTTAAAATA
Organism: Rotaria socialis; assembly: GCA_905331475.1. Taxonomy (NCBI): domain Eukaryota; kingdom Metazoa; phylum Rotifera; class Eurotatoria; order Philodinida; family Philodinidae; genus Rotaria; species Rotaria socialis. Next base: position 187,165 of record CAJNYU010000179.1, read on the forward strand.
TTGACAGCACCCGATGACGAATTAAATGTCATACAAAAGAAACAAACACGCATTTGTATTGCCGATGAACAACGTCTATATCGCGATGCAACAATACCAGATATTAAAACGATGCTACAAACAATGTTCGATCGTATTAAATTTGATGTACAAGTACGCGTTTACGTACTATTTCTTACCAAAGAAGATGCAAGAAAATTGTTACAAGCAATTAAATTATTCAATGGTACATTTCAACCTGTACTTATTGCAAGTGATGCTTGGGTAGATAAGAAAAATAATTGCTTTATTTTAAATTTTTTTGATAAACATTTAGGGTAAAGAATCATCCGTTGTCATCAATGGCGAAACTGATGAAATAGCTATTGGTGCACTAACATTAGAACTTGTTTCAATCCAACCAGCTAATTTCGATAAATATTTTAACTCGTTAAAACCTGATCTACCAGCGGGCATCATTTTTAAAAATATAACTAATAAATATTCGAAAACAATTTCATCGCGAAATCCGTGGTTTAATGAATTTTGGGAAAATCGGTTCGGCTGTAATTTAACAACATCATCTACATGTCTAAATTATCAATTAAATGAAACCAATTGGGATAGTAAATTACAATTTATTGTTGATGCTACATATGTATTTGCTCACGCATTACACGAATATTTGAATTGTTCATCGTTATCATGTCCAAATGCATCTTTATTAGATTTAGATATAGATGGAAAAAAATTATTTCAATTAATCCTAGAAAAAACATTTACCAGTAAGTTTAATATCTAAATCTATTCTTGTAGCTCTTTGATAATAAAGCAATTAATGATCAATAGGCAAGCATAACAAAAGGAAAGGAAAGAAAAGAAAAACCAGACTAGTTTGCATTTATGATTGTTCGCAGGAAAAGACCCTTGACAGATATTCAAATCTCAAGAGAATAATTTATACAAACATTGCTTGTTTTACTCTAGTGCCTGATTCAAGACAAATTCAATTCAATTCTGAACGTTTTGTACCAGGTCATTATCGAATATATAATTATCATCGATCATATGTAAAATCATCGTCCTTCGAAACAATGACATCACCATATGAATATGTTACAGTTGGTGAATGGAAAATAGATCGGAATCAAAATGGTAAATTGAATCTTGCTATCGATTCGATTGTTTGGCCAGGTACGAATACAAATGATGTCTTACCATCATTTAAAACAATTCCAATTTCTCGTTGCTCTGAGCCATGTCGAGTTGGCGAAGTTCATCAATTTCAAGGTGATTCATGCTGTTGGGTATGTACGCCATGTAACGAAACATCAATTGTAACTGGTTCTGCTGAACAAGAACGTTGTGAGCCATGTTCTCTTGGCTATTGGCCAACACAAAATCGTACATTATGCTATAAAGTGAAAGAAACGTCCGTGGAACTCTTATCAGCAATTGCACTTATTCCAATTAGTTTATCAATCATTGGTAATATTTTAACTTTCTATGTGGTGATTCTATTCTATCGAAAACGACAAACACCTATCGTAAAAGCAAGTGGTACAGAACTTTGTTTTATTATGCTGGGTGGTATTCATTTATGTTATTTAATGACATTTCCTATCATTATGAGACCACATATAGTCACGTGTGTTATACAACGTTTAGGAATTGGTTTAGCTTTTTCAATGATGTATGCTGCTTTATTAACAAAAACAAATCGTATTGCGCGAATATTTGAAAGTACAAAAAAACAAGGTAGATTACGTCAACAATATATATCACCACGTTCACAAGTAGCCATTTGCTCATGTTTAATTATGGTGCAATTACTTCTTTCGTTAGTATGGCTTGCCTATGAACATCCATATGTTGATATGATAGCCTATGAACGTTTGGTGATGCTAAAATGTCATATGAATAAATATTCATTTCTTTTTTCATTAAGTTATAATGCATTGCTCGTACTTATATGTACGATGTATGCTGTACGAACAAGAAAAGTACCAGAAAATTTTAATGAAACAAAATTCATTGGATTTACTTGTTATACAACATGTATACTTTGGTAATAAAAAAGAAAGACTAGAGCAAAGTAGGATTTTAACTTTGCTGTGTATTTATTTTAGGTTAGCATTTCTTCCAATTTATTTTACAGCTCATGAAACAGGACGTCATCAAGTAATGTATTCACATTGAAAAAAAAATAAGAAAAAAGTCATGTGTGTATGTTTTTCAGGTACATATTGTTACATTATGTGTTACTCTATCATTATGTGCTACAGTAGCATTAGCTTGTCTTTTCTCACCAAAAGTTTATATTATAATATTTCATCCAGAAAAAAACATGCGCTTAACAAAACACTTAAGAGCACAAGTTCATAGTATGAAATTTGCTTCACGATTACCAGCAACTGCAAGTTTTGTGTTAAATCATACTACTAGCAATAAAGAAAGTCTATCAACAGCAGTTCCTCCTGATGGTGAAGAAAAAAAACAATTATTGTCATCCAATCAACCAATAATATTGCAAAATTTTCCAAACAAAACGAATAATAGTAACTTAGCAATAAATAATAATAATAATAATAATAATAATAATAATAATAATAATAATAATAGTAATGTACGAAAAATATCGACAATGATTATAGCAAGTCATTTAGATAGTTGTCTCAATGATGAAAAACGAAAATTACCAATTAAGAAATGTGGCTTTACTGATGATGAAAGTCTTTATTCCGATTCCATGTCTAATGAACAAATAATGCTGTAAATTAAAAATAGTTTATTTTTTATTGTGTTTGTTACTGTTGTTGTTCCTTCACTTGTTTTCATTTTCTTTCTAGTTACTGGCAAAGAATGAAATTATAGTTAAAAAAATGGGCTTATTGTAAATAAAAAGTCATTCATACATACATACAATATTTGATTGCTAGGCAACGATTGTACAATCCTCGAAAATACTCATGTATATCCTCTTGACTTTAGAACAGTTTGACATTATGCTTAAAATCTTAGAGTTATCGGCGATAAAAACGTAGCGGTATGTATGTGGATGAAGAGAGGACTCATATCCTGTTAATGATTTCTCTGCCATAAACAAACGTTACGGTTCTATTGTGATCTCAGATGCCCATTATTTACCTAATGATGAAAATTTTTTAAAGCCTTTCTTGAAAAAATTCTACTTCAATTCTCTGCTTCTATCATTTGGCTCGTTGTTGACAGAGCAGCGAACTTTACATTTGGATTCATGGTGTTTGATAATGTTCACTACAAGGGGGAAAGTGCAGGTTTGGAACCCCCAGCACCTCAGCACCTTTTCAGCACCTTCAGCACCCGCAGCACCTTTTCTATAGCGAGATTTACTTCAGTCCTATGGAAATGAATCGGGAAAACTACTTTCATTTTCAATAGTAGAGGTGAATTTTTTCTTGAATTATTCACAGAATCTGAATGAGATTTATTTCAGAATAAAAAAGTCAACAGAAAAAGAAAACCATCCTTCGAAAGTA
>CAJNYU010000180.1:0-58905 GCA_905331475.1 Rotaria socialis
TTTTATATACTCGCTTTTTTCTCTTTCTCGATTTCATTTTCTATTTCCCTACCTGTTGAAAAAGGGAAAGTGCGCGTTATATAACGAGTGACCACTCCCATGTCTATGCATATATCTATCCATAATTATACACCCATATATAGATTACTTTGGTGATTGGTATGAGCTTATGTGATCAACTAATGTTATACTCTCTCCGAGGGCATCTTGATAGTTATCCGCGAACATTCTGATTTGGTGTGAAATCTCCAGGTAATTCCTCGACAACTGTTGTAATATTTAAGTGCGCTCGCTTACTACTCTAATTATCATTCTCATGAACAAGAGGGATTTCTATAAAAAGCAAAACGCAAATCTGTGAATAAGGAAGGATGTGCATGTCTATACCAAAAATGGGATATGTGATTTTTTGAGTATCTGAAACGGTAAATTAATGGTACAGAAATGTTCTAATTACTTAGATTTAAGAGAAAACGAAAAAGATTCTAGCAAAAAGATTTTTTGATCATAGGAAAATAATACGATGTACGCATAATAAGCTCATATAAGAAATAAATCGTTATATAATTATGTCTGTTCATAGAAAATATAGACTCGCATGCATATAAACACATCTAAAAAAAACTAAGCAAAATATTTTATTGTCTATAAGACTATTTTGATGCAAAAAAAGAGCATTAGAGAGAACTATATTATTTCTATAGAATAATCTTCTAGTATATAGAAAAAAACTTATTCTGGGAATTTCTAGAAATAGAAAGAATGACCTATTCAAAGAATTTTACTCGATATTTTCGTAATTATTTCATATACTAGCTATACTCGAGAGAGATCTCTAGAAAGATCTCATCTGATTCTTATACGTTTTCTCTTCTATACTGTTAAATAGAAAATAACTTATGGAGAAAGAACAAGGATATTCAAGGAATACCTATATGAATTCTCACACGAATTTTTAAATCCTCGAAAATGCGGTTTTCTAATCAGAAAATCGAAAGAGAATTCATATAGGCATTCCTAGAAATTCGCTTACGATATAGTGATTGGAATATTTTTTAGAAATTTGAAAATCAAGTTATATTGTCATTTTAAAATAGCAGCTTCTACGATTTATTCTATATATATATATATATATATTACTTAAATACATAATAAGCAAAAATGAAGTTCATAATTACATAAAAATGAAACAACTTTTCAAAAGTTAACAATAAAAAAATAAACATTTCTAGATACCAGCATAAGCATAAATTATAGATTTGAAGACCTGTGACATAGAAAATAGGAAAAGTGCGAACTGATAATTAGGTTCAATATTTTAATTATATTCATTGAAAAATCTCTTAGCACCCATGCTGACAAGAAAATATTATACGAAATCTATCGAGCGCTAAACTATGGGAAAAGATGATGGTGATAGGCTAAAAATAAAAGCAAATAAATAACTAATATTGAAACAGTTACTCGCCGTCTGACGAAATCTCGCTTACTTTTTGTGTACTCAAAAAGTGAGTACACTCTAGAATCGGTCAGTGTGTCCGGCCGGCCATATGCGCGATAACTTTTGAAAGCCTCATCCAATTACCATGACATTTTGTACACAGAATGATCTCATCAATATCTCGGTCGAGTTCGAAGATGAGAAGGATCCGCCAAAGAAATGGCTGAGTTATCGAAAAAATTGTCATTTTTTACCAGACCATCCCTGAGGGGGGGGGTACAGGGATTTTTCAAAAAACAAATTTTTCCCAGAATTATTCACAATATATATAAATCCACTCATTTTTTAACGCTGATTCTGAATTTGATATTAGTTTTGAACCAAACTGTAGTTTTCTAACGAAACTTTACCTGCAAAAGGTCTCAAAACGCGCAAAAAAAATGCATCGACAAACTGAATTTTTTATATACGTATGTCTCAGATGACCAGTAGTGTTTTGGGGCTTTCCAAATGCCTGGTTTTGCAGGTAATCAAAAGGACTATCGAAAGGTAAAAACCCGAACTCGATAGCTATTAATATAAGGTGATTTATTAGGAAAATACTGATGCCTGTATCTATCATATATCTTTTATAGATTCATGAGGTTGCTTACGATCGTAATCCCACTAGATACAAATGCAAATCCATTCAAAAATAACTCTTCTTACCCAGTTTTCCAAGCTGAACACGAATCTGAACTCAATTTTTGTGTGATTTCGAAAGATATTATATAACTCTGAGTTGTAGAGTCAATGATCACCGGATATGGTCGCATACAGTATGGTCCATGCTAACTTAGTACGCCGGTGTTTTCTCCTTGCAATCTATTATTATTATTACTAAACTGTCTAAAATATTCATCCTTGAGCGCACTAAGGAACTGCCCCTTAGGCCCTGTGGATGCCCTCTTTTTGTCCCGTAGAACACGGCGAGGGGTTAGTTCCAGCAGTTTTATTCATTCGCATAAACTTCTTCGCTTTAGCTGAATTGTGTTTGTTTTCCTGCTCCTTTAATAAATCGATCGACTAGTTCCTGTAAACTAATACTCGATGCAATATAATGTCTATTTCTTGGATCGCTGTTAAACTGAATATATGAATAGATAGGATGAGATAGAGCCATAGAAAGCGTCTGAATTTGAACTTCTCCACCCCATATTGTATCCAAAGCAGTTCTTTTCAACTGTTCTTCAAATGAATAGTGCAATACTTTACAAAGTGTTTGGAAATAATCACTATTATTGATCATTGCATTAACTGCCAACAATCTCATCTTGAGGGTGCTAGTTTTTTAGATCCACTATTTATTTTTTTAATAATATGAGACTGATATATTCAATGAGTCGTGTATATTTGATTTTATTCTTATGCATTTTTCTTCTCATCAAATCTGAAATGAAACTGACTAGAGCAAGATATACAAACACATATGCCATTGTAGAAAAAAACAAGACCTTGCTATGACCAATTTCAAAGCTTGAGAGTGCGATTGATTCTGTTTTTGAGCAAATAAAAAACAAAGTGAATATCCCTTGTCACTTTTTGAAGTACACATAACACTCGGATTTAAATCCGAGATGATCGCATAGTCTGAGTTAAGATGTGGTTATTTTTTGCACACAGAAAAAAGAATTTTATATTGCAGCAATTTTGTTCTAAGAAGAATCATAAGTAATCGGTGTAAGACAATTAATGTAGCGTAGTGAACGAATTTTCTCTAACTCTAATAGATTAATAAAAATAAAATAAAATCGCTTTACAAATCTATTAGACTGAGGAAATAATGGATTAGTGTGAACAGTGGGGACTGATCATATAATTTAATTTTAAAAAATGTGAGAGATACACAAATAACGGTAAACATTTAAAATTTTCTTGATTCGTCATTGATTTTCTCCTTTTTTGAAAATGTATATTTTAAGAAAATCAAAGAAATTCAAATCATATAACGTTTAAAATCTTTCAGCTTTCTGAAAAAGTCGATTTTTCAAAAGATAGAATTTATAAAAAATTTACATTGTAGATCAGATTGCTGAAGACAATATAACTATAGTTAATTGTTCTTTCTCTTGAGGATAAAATCTTACTCGATACATTTGAAATTTTCAATTTCTATCTTATTGAATATCGTATTTTCAAGAATGTATATAGAAATTCGTTATTGAATTCGTATTTCCTAGAATATCTTTCATTAATACACTATAACGTATTTTCTAGTTTACAGTGTATATAATTGCAAACAACAAAAAAAGAGCATTAGATTTCTATATCTTTCAGTATATAGAAAAAACTTATTCTGAGGAATTTCTAGAAAAAAAGAAAGAATGATCTATTCAAAGAATTTTGCTCGATACTTTCGAAATTATTTCAGGTATACTCGAGAAAGAGATCTCATTTTATTCTTATACATTTTCTCTTCTAGTTAATATTCCTGCTAATGCTACATGGAAGCAGAGCGGAGTGACTATTGCTGGAGGTCGCGCAGTAGGGAATGTCACTAATCTACTCTTCTGGCCTCATGGTCTCTTCGTTGATGATGATCAAACAGTGGTTATTGCTGACTTGATGAATCATCGTATCATGCAATGGAAGAACGGTAATACAAGGAATGGACAAGTTGTTGCTGGTGGCAAAGGCGAAGGAAATGGATTACATCAATTGAATTATCCAACTGATGTATTAATTGACAAAGAGACGAATAGTCTCATTATTTGTGATCGAGACAATCGACGCGTTGTACGATGGTCTCGTCGTAGTGGTACAACACAAGGTGAAATACTCGTCGACAACATCCAATGTTATGGATTAGCAATGGATGAACAGAGATATCTCTACGTTTCTGACGTCGGAAAACATGAAGTAAGACGATATCAATTGGGTGAGAAGAATTACACTCTCGTAGCTGGTGGTAATGGAAAAGGTAATGGTCTCAATCAACTCAACTCGCCGACATATCTCTTTGTCGATCGAGATCATTTAGTGTACGTATCAGACGCCAATAACAATCGTGTAATGAAATGGAATAAAGGCGCAAAAAAAGGTATTGTGGTCGCTGGAGGACAAGGCCCAGGGAGTGCTCTGACACAATTGTCTCTTCCTAATAAAATTTTCGTTGATACGTTGGGTACACTCTATGTAGCAGACTCGTTGAATCATCGTGTAATGCGTTGGACTCAAGGAGACAAGAAACAAGGCACTGAAATTGTGGGTGGAAATGGTCAAGGAGCAGGAGCAAATCAGTTCACCGTCCCCATTGGTTTGTCTTTCGATCGACATGGGAATCTCTATGTCGTCGATATGGCTAATAATCGTGTTCAACGATTTTCTATCGAATAAGACTTGTGAATTGTTTTTTCTTTGTTCGTTTCTTTTTCTATACTCTGAAATAAATGAACAAAAAAAATAAATTTTCTTCTACTCTTTCGCTTCAATGAAAAGAAAAAAATATAAAATTACGTCATATGTTTCTTTTCTTCTTCTTTTATTTGTTAAATGAAAACAAATGAATTAAATAAAAATTATTATTCGCAAAAAATATTAATTATTAAAATGAAAAAAATTAATTGTGTCATTTTGAAAACATTTATGATTTAAATGAAAAAATAAAATTTTGTATTCTTTGAATGAAAATGAAATTTTGTATTATTTAAGTGAAAATAAATTTTGTATTATTCAAATGAAAATTTGTATGTTATTGAAAATATTCATTGATGAAATAAAATAATTTATAAGTAAAGTGAAAATATAATTTGTTTTATTTTCACAAAATATTTATTGTTGAAGTGAAATTATTTATAAAGTGAAAAGAAAAAATTTGAGTTATTTGAATAAAGTTTATTTAAAAATCAAAATAAAACAAAGTTACAAAAAAATCAAAATAACAAGAATGTAAAAATAATTATACTTACATTTGTTTGAATTGAATTGAATTGAATTGAATATTGAATGGAACTAAAACATAAAATAAGAATTAATTTTATTTGTTTGCAATAAAATAAGTGAGATGAATTTACGTTGCTGTTGAAGAAATGAACTAAAACGAAATAAGCAGAAATAAACTGATTGAAATGAAAATTTATCTTTTTTCGCTTACCAGCTAATAGTTGCTCGCGCGACCAAGAACTACCTTGGTGGTGGCATAGAGAGCCGAGGCTCTTCACGTACAGACATAGATCTAGCGTGTATAGAACATACAACAGGAAGATCTATATGCGGCCTGTACGTGCTATGGACACCAAGATAGGCTTGGCCAGTTTCACGCCGATGTATGGAAGGCCTCCGTAGGACGTAAAGAATATACATATTTACAAAAAGTTATACTTACTCTTTTGAATCACTAAAATAGATAATAGAAAGACAATTATTATCATTATATAAAATTAAAATAAATGGGATAAAAAGCTGAGACAACAAAAAAATAAAATCAAACTAATACTTACCTATAATATTGAACCATGATCAGTACGAATACAAGCTAAAATAGTTAAATAATAAAATATGCATGTAAGATAGTAAGAAGAGAAAGAAAGATGGGGAATGATTTCTAACGTTAAAAATCATCACTATTTATAGTCATTTTTGTTATTCGTAAGAAATAGACAATTGGCAAGCAATCAACATCAAATGAATTTCATTTCTGTTTGTAAAATTTAACATCCCGCTTACTACACAAGGTAACGCGACGTTTGCGTCGCCAACCCTCTACTGAAAGGATTTAGTCATGTGGAACGTGTAGCTATCCAAAACTATCTAGCTGAGAGAATTCACATTTTATAGCTTCGAAATGATTTTCATGGAAAACACGATTGATAACCGAGCATAAATAGAAAACTTGCTGGAAGTATCACCAAGAAAGCGGCATTTAATTACTACTTACTAATATTATATGGCGATACTGAAGCTAAGCGCATCCGATCTGGTACAGCTCAAGCTACGCCCCCAAAAAATTTCGATCAACTTAATAACGGAGTGAAGAAAAAGACCCATTCATGAGAGCTATGATCGAAATACTTCATTTTAGTAAAGTTACAACTCAAATTGGTCTATGAACTAGATATTTAACATGAATCTGCACGAGTAGATCAGAGATTACATCAAAGTGTCTTTTTCTAACTCGATTTCGGTCAGATTTGTCCTAATTTTTGCTCAACCTCATGTGGGTTCATTTTGTTTCGGTGCGTTTCCCATCTAGAATGGATATATTCATTCTTGAGTGCACGTTCACAGATAGATAAATCTAAGATTTACATCTTTTGAATCAAATCCACTCGCAATCAGGAAAACCTAAACTTATTAAGATAATCACAACAAATATAAATTTCAAATGTTTCACACGAGTTGAGCAATTATTTCACGACCTGTCGTCGGAAGAAAATCAAAATATGTCCTATTTTCGAAAGTTGTTTCAACTTTTCTGATCGAGACAACGTGTAACCGTTCTATAAGTCTGCAAGGCAAGTAGTTCTATAATAACAACAGATTTTCAACTAGTGGGAGCGGCTAGTCATTCTTCGGTGCCCCAGAGGGGCGCCACTCACGACTAGCCGCCCCCACTTGTTTTGTCTCATATATGCGGTGAATGTGATCCTTTTAAACACTGCATTATTGATTGAAAGGTTCACCTCACTCTATAATTATTAGATAAAAACGAAGAGAATTTTCAAAAAAAACGAAAACAACAGTTGTGGGACTAATTCAATTCAGTTACATCTACATAGGCGATAAATTCATCACAATTTAGAGAAGAATGAGACATGATTCCCAAGTCCTTATCAGTTTGCGTCCGTTCGTAGATGCGTTAATCTAGAACTCGGGAAGTTAAGTTTGAATAAATTCTTCGTGCTGCAATAAAAGTTGACATATCAAGAATAAACTGAAGATTTTGAAAAAAGCTTTCAAACTCTCAGTGCAGGTGAGCGGCTAGTCGTTCGTCGGGGCCCCGCCGGAGCGCCACTCACGGCTAGCCGCTCCCAAATTGAGAATCAATTCAACCGCACGATGCCTATAGCCTATTCGTAATAATATCTCACATAACCATGCGATACATCTAACACTATAAACATCATCGAATCGTAACCACAAAAATTTTCCTACAAAGCATTCCTATCAAGAAAATGCGACGATCTAAACAGCTCCTAATCCATTATAAACCTGTTCGAAGTACAAAATTTCAACAAACTGGCAACGCCATCATGTTCCCCGACCCCGATTACCTTCGGTCAACCCTTACAGAAAACTATTTTTTTGTAAAAAAAGTCTCTCTCTCCCTGAAAAAACGAAAAGCAAAATTTCAAAAATCTGACAACGCCATCGTGTTACCCGACCCTGATTGCCTTCGGTGAAACCTATGCCTACAGATATTGTTAGAGGTTAGTTTAGTTTATGCATCTGCTTTCCTATTGGACGAACGAACGGACACACACAGACACACACACACACACGAACGAACGCATTTAACTCTCTTTTCGTAAGACCCCCCTTTCAGTAGAGGGAATGAATAAATAAGTTTATTATTATTAAATTCGAATTTACCATTTCGAGCAGATCGGTAAGAGCCTAAAGCAAAAGACAACGAACTAACAATTTTGTTATTCTTGAATTCAAGGTTACCATTTCGATCATGTTGCAATGTGGTCGAAATCGAGAACAGTTCAAGAACGTATATATATATATGACATAAGACTGTTTTAATGGTATTAAAATGTTTTCAGTTTGGAAAAAAGAGATTCATGATCTAATCAGTTATACTTGATACTGTGAGCAGTTTTATTTAGTTCACCAGATGCATCCGAAACTGAACAAAGACGAAGAGGGAAAACTTCTTTTCAGAGGCTTGAGAATTGCGATCCCGTTCATTCTACAGAATATTCTAAGAGCATTCAAAACTCTAGTAGCCTTTCGTTGCATTAAATAGAAACTCCAGATCGGATTTCGGTTCGTTAGTGCACATTTTCGCGATTGAGTCAACTCCGAAACTCTTCGGCTTGCCTGCAGAAATATTTTGGACACTGAATGAGTAATCTGTTACATTTTTAATTAGTTCTTTAACTTGCGCAACTCTCATTGAAAAGCACCTAATACAAAAAACGCTGGGGTAAATCAAACATCTACCTGTCAAATCATTGTTTCAATATATCTTATATGAAAATGGTGAATTCTCTAATTTAAAATTCGTTGCTCTAAATAATGCATTGAATCGTAATGCATTATCGTAAAATGCTCCATTATTTGGAATAATGCACTGAGATGCATTCAAAAGTCGAAAAAGAATTAATTCATTTTTTTGGAAATAATGGGTCATTTTTCCATTATTTATCCATTATTGGCTACACGAGTACTTCCCAGTCAGCTGAATACTGACAGAATGCCCACTAAAATGCACTAAACTCAAACGAATAATGGGGAAATAGTCATTCAAATACATGTTTACTTATGAATGCATTATTTTGACCATTAAGAATGCATTGATTCTATTTTTCAGAGTATATACTATTTTTACTGATTTTTCCGCATGGCTTTAGCCATATAGTGATATTTGAGAAGAAAATATTTCTATCTCTTGCAAACAGAATATATGTGGATATGTAGATTCTGAAATAGGAAACAAAAGAGAATATTTAAAGTAAACCTATCGTTTAAAATATTTCTGTATTCAAGGGTTAAAACTAAGTATGCACAGCTTTAATGGTTATTGAGCTTTGAACTAGAATCCATTATAGGTGGCGCTAGCTTTGTAACTATCTCTTGAATAAGTTAGTATTAGAAATCTGCTCAATCATAATCAGCAAGTTAATTTTATTGTGTGTAAAATTTTTGTTTATTGATTTTCAGCGTCAGTACACAGGAGGCTGATTCCGACCACGGGATCCGGAGTATTTCCTGGGATTTCCGCCGCGTTTCAGGACGTTTCCTCCAGGAACCATCCGGCAAACACCCGGTAAATGAAAGCAGTATTCCAGACTGGAAAGCACCGTACCGGATCGTCCCTCTTCCTATTAAATCCAATCTATGGTATCACCTCGGAACAAAGCCATATCCCGACGGAATCCGAAGAGAAACTAATAGTATCCCGTTTCAAATCGACTCGAATTCAGCAATATCTACCGGGAAGTACAAGGGCTGGCCCAAATTTTATGCGTGTGGATATAGGGGTGAGTGCAGGTTCATTGAGGTTTGACACCCACACCTACACCCACACTTCCAAATATTAGGATGGTTGCGAAGAATGCGATGGCTTATTCTGCTATAATACGCTTGAATAACACAAGATCATAGTAGTCATTAAAACACAAAGTCTATGTGAATATTACTTTCACACCCACCCTCTCAAGATTCAGTTAAACATGATTATTTTAGCAATATCCAAAGGAACCGATTCGTTTAGCACTAGAGGTATGACAGCTCTGAAATCAAAGTTCAGATCAGATCAGATCGGAACCAAAACGGAACTGCTGCATCCCTATTTGTGATTCACGTTTATAAACTTGAGGGTGCGGGTGCAGCTTTCACTCTCTAGTGGATATCCAGCGATACCCACATCCACGCCCTTTTGGGTAGAATCATTGAGTTTTATGGTTCTGAAAGATCCTTCAAGTCTGTCCCAGGAAACTGGCAAGACTGGTTGGAATAAATACTAATCTGTAAAGATCTTTTCAAAATATTCATATTTTCTTATAAAGATTCTGATTAGAAATGTCACTATCTTGCAAGGCTTGCAGTGCATATTCTTGAACAGATCTCAACAAAATCCGGGGTTGAAACTTTGCAGGATTAATCAGTTTTTTTTACATTTATAGATCTTGCTATTTTCTTGCCAAGATGTTCGTCGGATATGACTATCATCTATAACAGGATCCAGACACGACAATTTGACCAAGATCCTAACGAATATCTGATAAAATTCTTCCAGATTCCTGTCTCGTGATGTTTTTAAGATCCATCACAGGATATTGAGTAAATCCTAATAGTATACTGAACTCTCGACTCAAAAAATATCTAAGCAAAAACTCAAAGAAATCTGTAACAGGATATTGCTTTGCCTTGAAAAATTCTGAAAATATGAATTACCCAGATTCGGAACAGGATCCTGAATAGAAATTTATGGGATCCTGAACGATCTTTTCAAGTATTTGAAAAAACAAACAGAATTGAGATCAATATAAAGACAGAAGTACGCTTTTTCTTCGTTGCGTCCACATTTTGCACACCAATACCAATCGATTTAATTGAAAACTGATGCTAAGAAGACAAAGTGAAAGTATAAAAGAATCTTAATCACATGGTATTGTCTGTCAAAATAAGTACTGATCTACCTCGTCTAGCAGTTGGATGGTCAACGAATACATGAAGATGGCCAATCGACTGTACAAACATAAAACAATAGTGTTATTGTCGCTGTTATTATTGATCATCAACTGGCGTCGCTCGTTTGTGACTTACATGAGCCGATGAGTTTCTCGATGATAACTTTGAAGCTGGAAATTGTGACCTTTGCAGATGTACTAGCTCTTAGCCAAGAACAACTAATATTAATTACAGATCTCTGAGTGTGCCCGACGATATGGCAATAATTCAATGATTCATTTCGATTTGAGGAGAGACTCACGACTCATTCGGAGGTGAGTATTTTAATAGAGGATGATCTTTAATTAAAGCAAAGACTTTTATCTATGGTATCAAGAAAAATATATTTCGAGAATTTATCAAATGAACTCATACTATGGTGGAATGACGTCTTGGTCTTACCGTTCTCAAATCAGGAAATCGTTGTCGATGTTATCAATTTGAAATGTTTGCCAATGCGATAAAAGAATTATTTACTGCAAGTTATTTAGGAACACAAGAAATACAACATTGGAATATACCAAATGATTCGTTTCCCCAGGACAATGACTCCTGAAGCAGTATTCCGTGAATTTCCGGCGAAAACCTGCAAGAAACTCGCTGTTTCCGACCGGAACCCAGCGGGAATTGTCCGGAATTCGATGCAGGAATCCGGAAACCATATCCGGCTACCAGTTTTGACAGGTTCCTGTCGATTTCGGCCGGAATCGGATCCTTTCACCGGAATACCACAGAACCGGCCGTTTCCGGGACCGGAATGTTCGACCTGGGTCGTACATTAATAACAGATAACAAGCATACAGAACCAATCTTTCCTCAACTTGTTTCACTCACAGTTTTTCAACCTACTTATATTAGTGATGATTGTCTCAGCATACTATTATCAGACTCATCTTTCAAGAACTTTCTTCCATTGGCTATTTTTATATTCTGTGAATCTCAATCGTTATCGATTAACGTGTCCAGAAGGTAGGAATGGTTTTGAGTTTACATATGATTATACAATTACTGATCGTTACGTTCCTTATCATTCGATTTTGTATATATGGATTTTGATGTTCTCAATTTAACAACAATGCATTTACTTCTTCACTATCTGCAACAACTTCAACACTTGGGTAATTATTAGAGATTTTAATAGAATTTTGAAACCCTTCAGATAATTTATTTGAAATAGATAGAAGAAAATAAAAAGAAGTTATGTCTATCGTAAATCTTCATTTCTCAGAAAAGATCTGAGTGTCGATATTCGCTGAAACCAAATTCATGAAGTCACCTACGCCCACACTCGAATTATGTGGAATGGTTCTATACTAGGGGTGGACCATTTAATTTAACGCGGGTTAGTGAACGTTAATTTTAAATTAACGTAAACGTACCACCCCTAGCGAAATCAGCTATCGCTTTTAAGGGAGTAATGTGTATTGTTTTCTAAAACAATAGAAAGAGTTGATGCGAATGGCTCGGTCGTAAGTATCAGAATGTAATCCGCGTAAATGTTTTAGTGGTAGATCGTGAAGATGTCAAATACAGAGTAATATTGATCTATCTAAAGTGTATGTAACATTATGAGGGATTTCGACGATATGTCAAATTAAATCTGTATGATCTAACTAGATATACATACTTTAAGGGGACTATTGTTAAAATATTATAGGTACCAATTCTAGACTCTTCTTGACAAGTTACAAATACTAAGAGCGTAGCAGTATCGATTCGAAGATATTTGTCGAAAGCTTTTATCAATAATTGATAATGTTGAAAATGTGCCACTCAACGAGGTTAAAAAAATGGTTTGATCCTATACGTATAATAAGACACTATTTTATAGATTGATTATGACGATTGCTAAATCTTTTATCAAAAGTATTACTGATTAGTGAATCAATTAAGTTCTAGAACTTTGCACGACTTGAGTATAAAATATTTTGTAAAGAAATGAAGATGATCTAAAATTATTATAATTGTTTCTTGCTTATAGTGGACGATCAACATGTTAGATCTTGTTCAAAACAGCCATTTATATTAGTTCGTATTCTTTTCACTATGTCTATCATTCCTACCATTGTATTAGCTATCCTCTATGCTAATGAAAAAAACGCGAAATCTACACATGGTATTGATCTAGTAGATATACATGTTTATTCTAAATACTTAGTTTAATTTTTAGCTCGCAATGATATATGTTTGAGTCCATATTGCATAAAAGCAGGTAAATTTTAATTTTTAGAAAATTCTAAGAATGATACGTTATTTTCTGTAATAGCTAATTATCTAATCGATAGCATTGATCAATCGGTTGAACCATGTGAGGATTTTTATCAATTTTCGTGTGGATCATGGCTTAAGAATACTAAAATACCTAACGATGGTAGATAAAATCGATGATTTTGCTGTAACTATAATCAGTATTTCATTATTTATAGCTGATGAACAAAATTCTTTTCAAATCCTTGACAAACAACTTCAAGAAAATATCGTTAGTAAGTTTCAATAAAGTTTTGTTTTTCATAACTTTATTTATTATCTGTATATAGATTTACTATCAACGGCATCCACGAATAGCACTGCTGAGCCTCAATCCGTGACTAATGCACGTACTTTGTATCGTTCGTGCATTGATGAAATGAAGATTGAAACAGATGGAGTTGATGCGATCTTATCATTAATCAATACGCATTTTGATGGTTGGCCAATATTGCAGGGTTCTTCATGGAATAGTTCAGCATTTAATCTAACAAATCTATTACTTAAACTTCGACAATATAGTTATAATATTATCTACCTGATCGGTAGTCTTACTGACGAGAATAATTCCTCGGCCACTAGTATTTATGTAAGTTAGATTAATGCAGTTAGTAATTTTGTATGAAACATGAAATTGTTTTTAGGTGGGTCAAGCCTCTCTTGGATTACTACAACGCCAATATTATGAAAATGAAACTAATATTACAATTGCCTATCGACAATTTGTATCGAATCTAGCTCGAGCATTGACTAATGATACGTCAATGATCGATCAAGATGTCAAGGAAATATTCGATTTTGACAAGAATATTTCAAAGGTTAAAGTTAATCACACTATGTACACCTAATATCTCTTTTGCTTTCAACGATTTAGTATCATTGGACTGTTGCAGAGCAACGAGCTCGAAATAATGAAACAGTTCGAACAACAGTTGGCAATATGTCTCGTATATTGAACACTACTGTAAATTTTTAATATTTTTTTTTTCTTTTACTTATGTTTATTGTTTTTCTTTTCTAAACAGTTTGATTTCAAGAATTATCTCTATCGCGCATATCAATTTGGTAATGTAACTCTAAACGATATGGATACTGTGGCACTGCATGAAATAGATTTTCTCAAACAAGTTTCAACTTTAATTGATAAAACCTCGCCACGTATTTTACAAAATTATATTTTATGGTATTTTATGATGGATCAAGCAGCACTGATGCCGAAAAATATTCGAACTATTAAAGAAAAATTTGAACGAACTATCCGTGGTACAAGTGCTGAACAGCCAAGAACAGCACAGTGTAGCTCCTTTGTCAATACTGCGATGGGTTTTGCTGTTTCGAAACTTTACATTAAAAAATATTTTGATGAAAATGCTCGTAATCAGGTAAAGAAATTAGTATGTTTAGGAATCTTAACATCTTGTCTATTCGACTCAGTCATTAGAAATGATTGAAAATATTCGAAATTCATTTATTGATATACTCGACAAATCCACATGGATGGACAATACATCAAAAGTAAAAGCAATAGAAAAAGTAAATATTGATTTCTATTTTAGTTTGAATTCAAAAAAGAAATAATACTTTAGGTTAAAGGAATTGAACAACATATTGGCTATCCTGATTATTTGGGCAGTGAGAATAATACAAAACTTGAAAATGATTATGCTGCAGTAAGATTTTTAATTATTTTGGAAGGATTTTTTTAGTACATTATTGTTTTTTATTATCATTATTTGAGATATATTAATCTATTAACTGTTTAGTATGTTTTCGATACGTCTTACATTCACAATAACTGGAAAATTCAAGTAATACAATCCATAGAAAACTTTCAGCTACTTCGAAAACCTGTTCTTCGAAAACAATGGGAAACTGTGCCACCAACTATTATAAATGCATTTTATGATTCATCTAAAAATCAAATTGGTGCGTAAATTTTGTTGTCTGCATCATTGACTCGAAATTAATTTTTATCTTTAGTTTTTCCGGCTGGTATTCTTCAAATGCCATTCTTTGATAAAAATGCTCCAAAGTAAAAACTAGATAATCTCCCATCAATAAATATTTGTTCTTGCTTTTTTAAGATATCTTAATTATGGCGGTATGTAGTTTTTAATATTGACAGGATAAATGAAAACACCTTATTGAAGGCATCGGGATGGTAATTGGACATGAAATCACACATGGATTTGATGACAATGGACGTCAATTCGATAAAGACGGAAATCGTATTCCTTGGTGGACTGGTGAAACCATTGAAAAATTCAATAATCGTAAACAATGTATTATTGACCAGTACAAGAATTTCAGCGTACCACAAGTTGATATGAAGGTTTCTATCATTTTAAACTCGTATTTTCTTTTATAAATCTTAGCATTTGTTTATACAGAGCAACGGCGATCAAACACAAGGCGAAGATATTGCTGACAACGGTGGACTGAAAGCGTCTTTTTATGTAAGTAAAAAAATGAAACAAAATACGATAGCACTTTTGAATGAACCATCATAAAAATTTCATATCATCTAGTTTACATATTTGATTTCATAATAAATGTACTCTTTGATAGGCATATCAAAATTGGGCTAAAAATAATGCAAACATTGACAAAAAACTGCCAGGCCTAACAAATTATTCAGCAGAACAACTTTTTTTCATTAATTTTGCTCATGTTTGGTGTGTTAAAATGACTGATTCGGCTGCATTTAATCAGATTCTTACTGGTGTTCATTCACTTGGAGAGTTTAGGTAAGTTGCTTTTTATTTAACTGTTGCCATAGATATGTCTTGTTCTTTTGCATCTTAGAGTAACTGGTCCAACATCGAATTTCGATGAGTTCGATCGAGCATTTGGTTGTAAATCAGGTCAAGGAAATAGCCGAGTGGAAAAATGTGTTGTTTGGTGATCATGTCGCTGCTTTATATTTTGAATCTATGCATAAGACAATCACAGACAACGTTTATTTTATTTTTGTTTGATTATTTTAATATAACGACACGTTAACTAAGCACAAAAGACACTGAACTTCAAAATAAATAAAAAAAATAATGCTGTAATAGTTAATGATGATATGCTTATTACCAAAGCATGAAAGAAAAGTTATCGTTTTCGATGGATGTCAGAACATAGATAAACTGTTGAACGTAGAATGGTATCATAAGTAATGAGTCGTATGGTAACATTTAGTTATAGATTGAAAAAAGGTTACATTCCATACACTTCTCCACGCTTTCGCAACTCTTGTTTGAATCTATAGTGAATAAAATTTCATGATCTTATTTGTTGTTTTTGTTAAAGCACAAAAACTTGAGTGTCTATACCCTTATGTCTCACTTGGTTTATCTTAAGTCTCTATTCACTTTTTCAAGATGTACTTCATACATACAAAATATATCGTTCTCAGTTATATGTTACGAAACATAGTTTTACTTTCTCCTGACTTTTTTAAAAAGTTAAATGATAAATATAGTTAGTGTGTGCTTACACTAGAAAAAAAGAAAGCGTGTAAAATATATGGCCTAACTACGTTGATATATTCAATTCTATTGAACTCTTGACATGTACTTAAGTTTCAAATCCGACAATATTCATATGAATAAACATAAATATTTTAAGATTCCCAGACGATTCGATTATTAAATCAAAATTAATTTATCTATCCACATAAGTAAAGACAAAACTACTAATGGATGTTAAATAATTAGTCAATATTAATTATACTCGAGCGTTCATATGAAATTTTTACAGAAATGGCTGCCAGCAAGAACACGTCATGTTTTCTTTATCACATTCATTGTTAGTGTTTTTCAAGAACTGTTGAAAAATAGACTTTTTTGGGGTGTCAAAGAACTATAAACTGATGTATGAAAATAACCCAAGGAATCAAGATATAATTGACAGCTTCATTAATTCTATCAGTCATTCTCTGATAATATTCTTTGCAATTGTACAGTCAGTCATCTTCAGATATTTCTCAATCGATATACGTGCAAGAAGAAAACGATGGTAAAAAATGTATTTTGCATTGTGAAATTTTCCCAAATTCGTAGAAAATATAAAGAAGATTTCGTCTTAATACGTTTGATTGACATCTAACATTTTTCATGCAAAATATCTAAGACTTTTCTTCTTTTTTTCTACTATTCAATTCGAATCAAAATTCAAACATTCAATAATTTGAATTTTTGAAATTTGTAGAAAACGTTTTATTACTTTTTTTCTCCCTACGTTCAGCGTAAATTCTTTGTCAACATAACTTATCAAACAAAAAGAAAGCGTAGTAATCATCCCAGACAACACTAAAACAATATTGAAGAAGCATTGCTATTTTTATCATTAATTTTCATCATGCATGATTTCCATTATTACAGCTCACAGATACCAAATTGTCTTTGTGACAATCCCCAAGCTCGCATTATTTTGAGGCGTTACTCAAATGCTCAATAATAGGACACTATGATAGTCGACTCTTTTGCCTCTTCTACCAAACCAACCATTCTTTTATACTTTTAATAACGGAACTAAATTTTTAGCAGTCAGTGATTATCATTAGCTTGTTATGCTTTTTCTTTTGCTAATTTAAGTTAGTCTCCAAATATATTATTTGCTGGATAACATATCACGAAAATAAACTAGTGACCGTGATGCACGTACCTTCAAGATAAAGAAATCACGATCATTTATGTGTGCCAGTATGCAGAAGAAACCGGATATGACATCTTTGCATGAAGACAATATGCGTACACTTGTATCGTAACTAATTAGCCTAATTTTATAAATGAAAGAGTGTCATACGATCATAATCTCGAGTAATATAAATGATTATATTTATTCAGGCGTCGCCATTGAAGAGGGTACTTCGTTGTTTATCTGAGTTCTTGAAAAGTTAAAGTGTTTTTTTTTTAACAAAGTGACTTTTCATATGAATGCATATTCAACGGATGCGATCGAGCAAAATGGAGTACGATGGCATTTTAATTGTAATACTACTCTAGTATTTATGGCTGACATATATTCTACAATTATCATCTTGCCAACTAAGAAATCTCTATGCCGAAGGAAAAGTCACTCAATTGTTGGAATAGAGAAAATATAAAACTAACGAAATTATTTAGAAAATTTTTTGGAATAAGGAGACTTTTTCATTAAAGTTCTAAATATTAATAATAATTTTTATTAGATATTTTTTTTCCAATTGATTTTATTATGATAAAAATGAATGGCTGGAGCATGGTGACAGAAATAAATGAGCTTTTTAAATTGAATGTAATTGTTTGCTGAAAAATAAGAAAACAAACAAAATTAGAGATTGAAATGATGTAAACTATGAGATCAAAGATTTCATAAAATGATCTTTGTAGATCATCTATTGAAACACATTTTTACTTTTCTATTAGTTTATAAAATAAACCCCAGTCACCCCACTCAAGAACTTCAACAAAAAAGTAACGTTCGAATTTAGAATTGACAAATCTTTGTACCATTCGTTGCTAATTAGAATAAGTTAGTGTTAAGCTTTTACTATATTAATATCTGAAGAGAAGAAAAATATTTCTCGGTAAAGACTCTCTGCGTAAAATATGTAAAGTCCAAACTTTAACATCAGCTCCTTTGGCTCTCTTGAGAGGGATTAACACATCCGTTAAAAACACTATCGTAGACGCACAATACCTCCAGGGCAATAAGTTAAAAGTCTATAATTGTTTCCAAGTATGCATAGCTCATTTATTTCTACACAATGTGCAGTGTCGACTGATAAACAGTTTATCAATTAGAAAATGTTTCACTTAACACAAATATAATCAAATTCAAGGGCGAACGTAAAAAAAGAAACGTTAAACAAGGTCAAAAACTTTTATGCAATAGTTATTGTTCGATTTATTTATAGAATAATCAAAGTCAAAGTTGATGTAGGTAATATAATCACATATCAATCTCACCCAGCAGAAAAGGATCCCGAAGAGAACTAGGCAGAAATTTATTTTTACATATTTCATGTTCTACTCACCATATTATTCGGTAGCTAACAATTTGATTCTGTAATGTTGCATAATTAAAACGAAACCAGGTCGATTCTAGTGTTAATAGGATTGAGAAAGATCTATTGCATTATCATTCCATATAAGAAAAATCTCTTTTATATTTGTATTGAAACAAAAAAAAACAAACAGAAAGGAATGTTTGTGTTACATTACACAGATACAGACAAAGACTAGAATAAACAAGAATAGAATTGTATATGTATATATTTATATAAAGAAATTTTCGAATATTTTTTTTTCCTCGAAATTCACGGTGACAAATGATCATTTAATGGTGATGAAGAGTTCGATTCATCATCATGACTTGATTCATCGTGTGTATGATATGGTTCTTGTTTAACAAGTCGATTCGGTGAATTAATACCATTGACATTATTAGCAAAAGGAACCATCCGACTCATTATAGCTCGATAAGCAGCCATTTGCGGATCGAGTAATGATGCTGATGTATCGTAACAATCAACATCACCCATAGGTGCAATTGATTTTTGCTGTTGCATATGTAAATCATCATCACCATTCATATTTTCAAAATCATTCGTTGTTGACATTTGATTATTACTATTATTGGCTATATTCAATGGCATCGAATCATCATGGATTGATACTAAATGAAGCCAAAAAAAAACAAGGAAAAGAAATGATGCATGTTTGTATTATGACTAAGAATAAAATACCTCTTTGACTCTTAGCCATTTTTCTTTTATTTTGAAACCAATGTGTGACAATAGCATCTGTGACACGATCACGTTCATTTAATACTTCATTTGTACCTTCAATACGTGTTCGTGCTTCATTACATACACGAGCTATATCTTCACGACGGCGTGGATCAGGATATGGATTATCGAGAAAAGCTTTTTCGAGAATCTAAAAAGAAATCATTCGTGTTAGGAAATTTTCGATTTAAAAGATCTTACATCAAGATGTTCGGGTCGAAAGGTAAATCGTGTACGTTTTGGTGCATCGAAAGAAACAGGTGATACATTAGTATTCGTTTGAGATTCAGAAATACGAGGCACTTTTGTCGGTGGTTCACATGATGATGTTAAATTAGCTAATAATTCAGCAGACGGTGCACCATTACCTAAAACAAAATGACATCCAATTGATAAGTTAATATTTTTCACGCAGTGAACTTAAAAGTATAACATCAATCGTATTCAAGACTTGAACATTTCATTTTCTATCCAATGATATTTTAAAAGAAAAAACACAGATTTTAACATCATTGACATTGTATTATCAGTTCGATATCAACTATCAATCGAAAGGTATTTACAAAATAATATTCGATCCTTTTCGACCAGTGGTAGTCTATCAACAACTATTATTCTATTCGAAATTGTATTTAATTCTTAACACTATTTAATGTTCGAATTTTTTCTTGTTAAATACCCATCGAAAGGTTAATAGCATAGCAGGAGCAACTATGAATTCATTTTCAAATATACAACTTATCGTATCAATCAGTCAAACATAAAAATTAATGGACCTATTTCTTTTTTCAACTAATGATCATTAATGTTTATCATTATAGATCGATTTAATATTTAATGAGAAAAAATGAATGTAATTTTACCCATTGATTGAACTATTTTTCTATATCTTATGTACCAACGGCATATGGCCATTCGGCCATTTTCAGATAAATCAAATAAATCACCACGTAAGAATTTTGATACATAGGCTTGATTAACAGCTAAAAGTAAAAAGAATCAAATAAAAAACGAAATGTTGTGAATATATATATATATATATATCTTACAAGCCATTCGAGCAATTTGTGATTGCTTAAGATCATATCGATAGACGAATACAGATATTTCATTGTGAATAGCAACATCACCCTTACTAGAACGATAAAAAAAAAGCAGAGGTAAATTCTTTATTGAATAATGATTAAGGCAAGCTATTACTATTTTATTACAAATAATAAAAATACGATAAGATTATATCATCAATTTTATGATAAGAAAGAAAAGCAATAAATTAATTTATGATTATTTGTTGATTAGTTTACAACCTTGATATTTATTACTCAATAATAAGTAATAAAATTTTCGATAAGATAAGGTAAATAGTTTCATTCATTCATTTATTTTTCTTTAGAATTCTATGGTTTCATTTTAATTTAGTGATATGTTTATTTATTAGTTGATTATCAATGAAATAATAATAAAATCATCAAAGCACTCATTCGATTTTTAAATTGGATTCTTACACAGTAGTAAGCATCAGTTTCTCTTTTTGTCAAAATGAATTAAGTTTCTTTCTTCTTTTCATGCTACTCAACTCAAAAAGTTTTTTTTATACAAATAAAATAAATTAATAATATTGCTGTTTGAAATTAAAAAAAAATAAACAATACATACGAAAGTAGTTCTTGTAATTCTTTTGTTTCGTCTTCAATATCATTTTGATTCATTGTTTCATATTGATTCATATTTGTTGAGTTCATTTCATTAACACTATTTCTTGAACGAACATTTACACTCGGGGACGGTGTTTGTTGATGTAAATGTGTATGATATCCATTCGATGTTGTTGATGAAGATCTCGATGCTAGTCCATTAACAGTATGACTATGTGGTCGTTTATTATTCGTTTGTACCGATAATGATGACGGAGATATCTGTTGGTTGATCATAGCTGATGGTGATACAGGATCAGTTGAAGGAGCCGTTGTTGACGATAGCGGAGGCGCTGTATTAAATAGATTTCCAAGTTCACGGTCAAGTCGATCAAGTTCATCATAAGCTCGAATAATTTGTGCTTTCGTTAAATGACTATTACGTAAACGTCTTAATAATTCCCATTGTTCAACAGATAACTGTAATGATGTCGATGACAATCCATCTCGACTGTTCGATGATGCTTCCATCATCATCATTCAGTACCTATCAATGTCTATAAAGAGTAGGACACAAAAAGTGTAATATGTAGAAGAGAAAGGACGAAAAAAAGAATGATCGACGATTAACACAAATACGAGCCTCGTTTATTCGTGCTCGATTTGCATATTCACGAATATAGAGTGTTATGTGAGAGGAGACGAAGAAGGGGAGATAGGCCACGTTTAATTGCCAACACATTAACCGCCTTGGTACGGTCATATATATAAATATATAAGAATCAAAAAGTAATCTAGTCGTTTCTTTTTTAGTCTTCCAATTTTTTCTTTTCTCTTTTTCTCTCTTTCTATATGTCGATATAATAAGAAATAATAATTAAAAAGAGATTAACAACTTTTCTCTCTTGAATTTCTCTATTACTAATAGACATGTTCTCTAGTGCACTCCTACTTTATGTTTATCGAGCATATCGATGTCGATATCTAATTAAGAAACGAAAGAATATTAATTAATGACGAAGCGAAAAAAATGTTTTCTATCTTCTAGTAACTCGTTTGTAGTAAAAGAAAATTAAAAGAAAAAAAAACAAGAAAAATTGATCACATTCTCTACATTGCCCCAGTTAGAACATATAACTATGCGTCAACATTCGAAAATGAAAACGAATTCTTCTATTTCTTTTCCCCTTCCTGTCTAACTTCATATATACGCGCATCAATGCCTAGTCAGTAGAGTGATAGTTCAGAAAAAAAAATAAGAGAGCAGATGAATGTATAGTGTCACCCGTAGTTAAGTTGTCTTTGTTTATTCTTATCGACTTGAATGTCTATGTGTGTGGAAAAAAAGTAATATTATTCCGAATGAGAAGGAGAGACGAGAACCGTTCTCGAAAATAATAATATTATTATTATTATATTAACAACAACGATGAAAATAGATGGTGTAGTCAACGAGAAGAACAGAAAGAAAAAGAGGGAGGAAAAACGAAGGGAATGAGAAGATGTCTAATAAATCAGCCGAGAGGCCCGGTCGAGTTGTCGGGCAGTTTTTTTCTCTGTTGTCGTTAACTATCTTTAGTCATCATTGTTGTCGACCGAGTGTACGAGAGAACGAAGCAATACTTTTTATCCTATAGTCATAACCAATGAATAATTAGTAAAAGCGAATAGAGTATGTGTTAAAAGAGGAAGAAAGTAAGATATATATATTCAGCAATTTTTACCCTGCATGAAAAAACTCTTAATTATTAATTTTATTGGCAGCAATAGAATATTTCTTATTTTTCTTTTCTTTTTGTCCTTAATAAATTGTCTTTTTTCTTAAACATCGTAAGAATATTCTACAATAAAGAGATACTACTCGTAAACTAAAAAAAAACTTTATTTGCCATTTATGAACTGTGTGACACGCTCAACACGTTTTCCTGCTGTGCATGCCTAATACTATTTAGAGCCATGTTTTGTTCATTGAAGTTAGCTAATATAATTATGAATCATAGAATTGAAAGTCAAATCTTATTTTCAGTCGAACAGCTCAACATGCATCGATTGATTAAATTTGAATTTACTCATGTCAGATCAACCTATCTAATAAAGTATAATTTATTACCCTTATCACATGAAAATTGTCTTGTATCTATAAGGGTTGAACTTGTCCATTTTGAAAATTTTTCATCTGTAAGAGAATAGAATGAAATTTTGACGAATAGTATTATTTCAAACCGATAAGAAGCATTAACTTTTAGGCAAGAATACGAACAATTACATGATAAATTGTTCAAAAATATAAAGCGACCGAAGGGTAATGTTACATCTGACCGTCGAGAGAGAATTTTTCAAAGGAACAGTATAAAAATTGAACGCTGAAAAAAAGAAATGATTTATTTATCATTTCAAGTTCATATCGATGAATTTATGATTCTAGAGGTTCAATATGATTAGTGGATAGTACTTACAAGAATTACTGCTGATGAAGACATACGCATAAATTACTGTTGTACTACAAATATTTATCAACGAGATTGATTGTTGATCGCGTTTGATATTTTTTCTTTCTAATTAGTGGTAAACATAAACGAGATTGAAAAGCAAGATTTTGCGTCTATTTCTAGTCAGCATTTGAAATGAATAAAATCAACATATGCATACGATTCAATAGTCTCAATGTTATAATATTTTTCTTTACTCAATAAAAATCAACAGGAGTATCATTAATCAATAGAATAGAAAATGTTTACATTCAGTCCATGAAAATTTAAGCAGCATTATCAGCATTTATTTTGCCATAATCGTAATATCAATATAGACAAACGATAAAACATATTAACAAAGAGAGAGAGAGAGAGAGAGAGTAAAATAATGATCTAGATATTTTCTAATATAGGTATATTTTAGTTATTTTATGTCAATATTTACGTATAGGTTTAGTAAAAATAGAGAAAAAACATGATCAAAATCATAATCGTTATGATTTTCTATTAGAAAAAAAAAGAAGAAGTTACGATTCTAATTTTTGATGATCTATTTTTGTGAACATGACCGTAAAAAAGAGGAAAATATTAGGTTGAAGTATTTCGTATTAAAAGTTGGTTTACAACAGAAATAATGTCGATAATCGGATTATTTGTATAATCAACTAAACAAAAAAGTGAGAGAATAGATTTTTGATTAGTTTCGTGAAGATTATTGTTAAATGATATTCAAGTAGTAAGACTCGATTTAGCTCTTCTATCATTAGATGTAATTAAGGGATGCACGATAAATATACAAGGAACGACAAATCTTTTTCTTTTTTCCAGGTGATTCTATTCTATTATCAACTAACTATTTATATTGTATGTCCATTGGATCGTTTTATTTTATGAGAAATTGTTCTTGAATTAAATGAAGAACACCGATGACCTAGTTTATGTAAGAAAACAAAGAAAATAACATTCAACCAGTCGACTATTAATATCCTACTTCATATTTATTTAGCGTTTCTTACCGACTAATGATAGTATTTTTCTATCTATATACATATTTAAATTAAAATATCACGCTCATACTCTTCGTAAATTTCATTAGTTCTGAAATTTCTTCATTTTATTCCCACAATAGATTCTAATCTTTTCAATACTATCAAAAATGAATAGAATAAAAAAAACCTATACACTTCAAGAGAGTCATATTTCTTTCTACGTAAAATAGTTTATATTTCATTGATATTTATTACTATTTTAAATAAATGAACCTAAATTTATTTTACATTTAAACTCCGTACACGTTTTTTTTCCTGCACTGGTAACGACTAGTTGAAAGCTTTTATATTTGTCCTTAGCACGTGCGAAGTGAGTTGTTGTGAGTGGAAAAAAAATTGTAATACTCGTTTTTTCTTCTTCTTTCTATTCTTCGTCTAATGTCAAACAAGAAGTCTTCTTAATAAGCATTCATATCTAGCGAGCCGCTCACTTTGCTTTAATGCTTTTCCGCTATATGAACTAATAGGTGTTAATAAGTAAAATTATTAACATGAAATAATAAAAAGAAAATTTTTTTTGAAAAAGTAGAAACCGTTCCAAGAAGGAATGGTGGAAAACGCGTTCCATTTTTCGAAAAAACGTTTTTTTTCTTAAAAACAATTTTTCATCTTTTCGGAATCCGTTCTGTATCGTTCTCATTTGAAAATGTTGGATAACGAATTCCAACATCTAACGAAAACTTTCTCGATTAATTCTGTAAAAAGTATTTTCTTTGGAATTGCCTACCTACCTGGAATTTATCTTTTTTTTCTGTTTCGAATTTGATATACATTTTACTATTTTATTTGACTTACGTGGTTTTTTATTTCGTTAGCTGGTTTTTACTTGCCGCTGCGTCGGACTGGGTTCGTACTGACCAGGGTTGCCAACTGTTCAGGTCCCAAATGGGGTACACGTTAGGTACAACTCAGTTGTAAATGGGGTACATTCGTGAGGTACGCAGTTTACATCTTTCACACTGATCATCGGTTGCGGAAATCAATTTCGAAAACTATTTTCAATCAAGAAAGGGCATTCTCAGTTTTTCGTTTTACTATAAAGTCTAGCTTTCAAATTGAAATCTTTATTTTCTAATAAATATGTTCACAATAAAATTTCATTTTGACATACATATATTCAATTCAATCATAATAAAACAATGCTTACTCAAAACGAACCTTCTCGATTTATATTTACACTAACTGTTGCATACTTTTCTTCGAAACTGTATTTTTGTTGACTTTTGGCACACTTTATCAGTTGCGGTTGTGTTTGAGCAAAAGAAATGTCTTCACATGTCATAATACTATTAAATCTGATTTTCAATTTAGCAGCTATCGTTTCATTCGCCGTCAAATTGCGACTGGCTGTACATGCGCTTTTTTTTTACTAAAAACGCCTTCAACAAATGCATTCGAGCAAGGAATTGAGTGCACATAAGAAATAATTTTGTACATTTCAATACACATTGGTTTCGACTTTACAAGAAGAAAAGTCCAAAATTGATCAGACCGAAATTCCACTTTTCTTTCATGATTTTCGGTCGTCAGTTTGTGAATGAGATTATCTTCATCATGGGATTCGTTGCATATGTCATTGTTGAATTCTTCATAAAGATGATCATTAGCAGTCAATCAATATAATTGACGCTTCACATCTTTATCTATAGTAAATGTGAAATAAAGAAAAAGAAATTTTCTTAGTTTCAACCAAAATATGAGTAGCTGCCTAATTCGAGTTCGAATATAAATGAAAATTTCCGAGAATCCTATTGCCCACAAGAAAAAGATAAAGTTTAAAATTTATCCTAAATATAAATTTTATAATTCGTTTGATTCATAAATTTAGAATTGCATGTTATCAGGAAGAGGGCGTAATTGTCCAGTGCGGTTTCTGTGTGGGTATGGTCATTGCAGTAGTGTCGAACTTGAAAGTTGAGTTCAACTGAAACTTCAGCTTTCAAGTTTCAAATGTTATGTATGTGTGTAAACGTTGTTTTCAGCCTTTCGCGGCACCCACACCCTTCGTCGTAGTTAGTCTCCGTTAAGTTTTCATCAAATACATCAAAACTATGAATATGGCAATGTGTTCCCAAGACGTGTTTTAGGAGTAAGTTTCAGACGGATGGTGTCATGCAGTGAGGAGAACTAAAGTAACAAATATTGGCAAAAGTGTGAATTTTCCCTGCATCCGTGCGATGCGGAGAATGGCAATAGTTCAATTGTTAAAGCTGAAATTGATTTAGGGTATGGACCTGCGTGGTATGTAATGCTGTAGAAAATTTCAATTGGATTAAATGAATACTTCTTGAGCTGTTACGTGAGCAAAACCGCCTTTCGAGAAATTGAACCTTGAAACTAGAAACTTGAAGTTTCAGTTGAATTCAAGTTTCAAGTTCGACATGTATGGAAAATTGTGTACACAGAGATATTTTTTGGTCGGGGCTCTGTGAGGGAGCCTGCGCCCCAACGCCGCGACACTTAAATAAAGGTCTGCGTGGCGTGACAGAAGTCGGTGTGGCTGTCAACAACATCTAGCAGTTAGCCGTTACTAGACAGTTTCCATATTCTGTTAGACGACTCTCAAGATTGTTGTTGTTCAATGTTTAAACTTTTACTAAGCGATAAGTTTTTACCTGGCTTAGCAGTAGACCAAGCATATTTTAACATTTGCAGTTTCTAAAACGCCAATCAGTGGTGCCTCAGTTCGAATTATAAAATTTATATTTAGGATAAATTTTAAACTTTTGCTTTTTTCCCTTAACTATATGGGTGCCGGATTTTTTATTTTCGAATTGAATTTGTGTAGTTGAACCTTCATTTATATTCGAATTCGAATTAAGCATCTCATGCAAAATATGGATGATAGTAGTCGTAACATTGAAAAATGT
This sequence comes from Rotaria socialis, assembly GCA_905331475.1. Lineage (NCBI taxonomy): Eukaryota > Metazoa > Rotifera > Eurotatoria > Philodinida > Philodinidae > Rotaria > Rotaria socialis. Next base: position 27,854 of record CAJNYU010000180.1, read on the forward strand.
AGATGAGGTACAAAATGCATACCTCAGAGGTAAAAGCAATTTTTTTTAGGTACAAAAGGCTCAAATGGGGTACGGCTGGCAACCCTGGTACTGACCTATGTATGCTTTTATGCTATTAAACTATCTTGCCTGATAGTTAGTGTAGTGAAAATACTACTGGAGTTGAATAAAATATTAGAATCAAAACATGTAAATTTTCATTTTAAACGTTCATTTCCCTTCATACCTAGCAGAAACAAGATGAAAACTTTAGTTTTAATCTATTGCTTATAAAATTAAAAGAAGTAATTATTATATAAAAAAATATTTATCTAAATATTTAAAAAAAAGTATGCTTACATATTGCTTCATGGATTGATATGTATCATGTGAAATATGATTGTGCACATATATTTTAAATTTAAATGTAAATTCAAATAAAAAATTAGATCGACTAGACTAATATTTATAGGACGACTTTTTCTGAAATTATTCTCAACTATACAAGACACACCCTTGTACTTTTAAAACTAACTATTTGACCCAGAAACTAACAACATGCTAGCCGTCTACTACCAGTACCTAAAATATGTGGCATAAATGAGCGATTATATTATCCATGTATGAGTCCCAGCCAAAATATACTTGTTTCTTAAATTCTTAGCCCGTTCTATTTATTCCTCGAAATTAAAATTAATCTTGTACGTATAGTTAATAAGGAAAGATTTTCCATTAAGGGCTATGAAAAGTATTTTAATGCAATTTTCTTTCATTTGTAATTTCCGTATAAGCATATATTGTAAACTAATAAAGTAGCATGAAATTTCATATTGATTTGGAATCCATAATCCACTCTCCCCCCGACGACTCCCCAGGGAGTCCCCACAAAAGAACGAAATCCCTAGGGACTCCCTGGGGATTCTTATAGGAAGAGTTGACTAGGGATGTGGTCTCGGTCTTTCTCTGGGACCCATCATGGACATGACGTCTTCATTAAAGTTTATTGATTGGTACTAGATTCTCATGATCAAACATTATTTGCTAGTTGTTGTTCATTCTAATACTATTGGCATGTTTAAGAGAATAGGTCGTTTTTGACATGATATTATAGCTTTAATAAAACTATCTCATATTACGGTGAGATTAGTAAAATCTCGTCATAGATTGGACGTCTTTACTAGGAGTATTTTTTTACGTTATTTTAGAAATATTTAGTGTTGCATGATATGCTCATTAATGTTTTGTAAGATTTACTATGGAAAATAGAATCGTGCGAGCAACAAAAACAATCTAATCGATTTCAGAGTTTCTGAAAGATATTTTCCATACGTCTACTATATTTTTCACTTACAAATAATAAACTTTCTAGTACGAGAAAGCTCGCTAACCTTTAGCATAAGATTTGCGACCGTATTGGTAACAGTAAACCATATTTCAACGATATCATCTCCACTGTGTATTTTGTGGTCGACTTGTGTCTATTGTAGTGAATTTTCAAATCATTTTTAGACATTTAACAGAAAGTCATATATCGATCTGAACTTCCATCCACAATTAGATCTAATGATTTTTATGATGTCCGAGGAGTTTCGACCGACCGCTCACTAGTTATTGAAAAATGGCTTCAAAATTCAGGAAAATGATTGGAACACGAATCGAGAGGTCAATCAGTACGAGCAATGCCCAGTTTTTCCCTTTGGTTTTCTATCAGATTGCTTCAAATGCAATCGTTTTTCTTGAGAAAAAAAAGATTGCATTTAGATTAAAAATATAGTATGTCTAGTGATGCAATAGGGAAAAACTGAATTACTGAAAAAGAAGTCTCCCGTTAAAAATAGGATGTATTTATATGAAATAAAATAATTTATTTGACACAATTGAACAGAAAAGATTTTGTAATGGTAACTATTAGATTTGTTACAGCGTGATAAGCGTGCATGCGAAAGGAGCAATAAAGCCTTCTTGAAATAATATTGAATATTTGTTCTTTCTCCGAATGGAGAGAAGAAGAATATTATGTTACAAAATTAATAAAAAATATTTTAATGAATTATTAGAAATCAATCTTTTCGGAATATGTTATTAATCCTGTGAAAAATTTCAATTATAAAATACTAGTTATAGCAAGAGTTTTTAAAATGTATAGACTATCCTCTACAGAATAAAATCATAAGTCTTAGCATTGTTTAGGAAAAATTACGAAGTTCAGTTGTATCGAAGATGAAAATATATCAGCAAAGACAATGTTGATGACCAATTCCATTCGTTAAGCCTTCGTGTGAATTTAAACAAAAAATAGGTAACATTTTTCTCTTTCAAGTAAAGGAATCTGTTCTGTATTGGAGTACTATTGAACACGTATTCGACATGCAATCTGTCGATAAATAATTAAATTTGACTTTCATGAATAAAAGAGAGCGTTGACATTATAAATGAAGCTCATGAAGTTAACTCCCAATGTAGCCGATTTCAAATTTGAGAATTTCACGAATGATGTGATGTATTTAATACTTTTCTACAGATTGCAATTTAAAACGAAATCAGCTATTTAAAATCAATATGTATAACAGACAACGAAAACAGTAATCTCAGAAAATGGCCGTTCAATGTTTATTCTTTTCAGAAGTCTGTAGAAATTTGAGTGATGATTTTGATTTAAGACTTGAGAATCGACTTGTTCATGTTCTAGGAAATTAATGCGATTAACCTTTAGTGTTTTAAGACTTAGATAGCCCGTAGAAAGAAATAAGTTGAAATCTAGGAAAAGAAAGAGCGAGTATTTCTCTTATTTATTTTCATTTTAAAAATTGAAGTCAATATATATGAAAAATATACGCATTTTGATTATCATATCTATACCAAGTCTTTACAATTGTATTCAAAGCAATCAATGAGTAAAATTTTACAGTTACAGCATTTTATTTATCTCATTCGTTATCATTCATAACTATGCACTATAAAAATATTTTTAGCTTCGATGCTACTATCAAAAATGTATCGTTCGTTAATGAATACATGTGGACTCTTAGATGAAAGGTTTATTGAAGTGCACTTGATAGATAAAGTGAATGGAACTAATAGTAGGTCTATTAACATTTCAATAATGATACATCTTAATAAAATTGTAACCGTATTGTATGACAAATAATATAAAATTGTCAATTAATAAGCGTTTCATAATCAATGTGCTTCTAAATACTCTATCTATGTCTTGTTTAGATCTTCTACATCGACTTCAGTTTGTGCTAAAATTTTGTTCGGTAAGCTTTTTCAAAAAAAAAAAATTTCAACAAAATGTTGACCTGTAAAAACTCGCATGAAAATATTTTTTGCAAAATACTTTCACACAGACACATGACTTATTGGCACAACTTCATTTCATAATGGCATTAAAGACTATGCTTGGAATTTTCGAATAGCTCATACATACGTGCTTAGGTATATATCCAGTTATGGAAAAAAGACAATGAGCCATTCAAAGAATAAGCTGTTAGAACATTCTTTCTTTCGATCCTACACATCTTCAATTCGCGAAATCTTGTAATTAAAAATTAAAATCGAAGTAGTGAGCATAAAACGTCAAATATGGATCAAATGCTAAGACATCCATTTATGCTATTATCTTTCGGATGATAGAATTACATAATATCAATTTGAAACATAAACGTAACTATTATCAGAATAGAAATAAAAGCAAGTTCAATTTGATACGAAAAAAAAGAATCGCATATCTAATAATCTTCAAAGTATTAACTGTGAAGGTTTATCCAAATGACATCATTCAAAATTGGTTCAATATTCTCTGGAAATATCCAAGTTCATGCAAGAAAATTTAAAAAAATTGTTGTGTGACATCGTAAGAGAGAAACTATAAAAGTCTAATCGTATTTAAATTATTCGAATACCTAATTTAATTAGGAATATTTATTAAATAAACATCTATTCTTTCTTAGCTCAAAATAAAACTAATAGGATAATTAAATAATTTCATGATAACAATTTTAATGATAGATATAAAAAGTCTACTGCTTTTTTTCTAGATATGTTGAATGGAATACAGCAATAAAATTGTAATTCACTTTTCATGATATTCTACAAAAACAAAATCATTCTTTTATAGAATATAGATATATAACTATTGTGAAATGAATAAATACTCGTTGAATATTAAAACATTCATTGTCAGATTTAGCATAATTATTTTCTGATGAAGTTGTTGTTTGGTTCGATATTGAAAACCTTAAAGGCAACCACCACGTTGTACAATATGATGAATCGCAAGGACGATAATTTAACGCCATAGTCATATTGAATAGTTAAGAAAACAATCTGATCTCTTGTCTTTGTGTTTTCTTATACTAGCAAATTGGGTTTCTCTTCTCATTCATAGGATTGAAAGAAACCATATAATCAGAGAATAGAGCCTCTTATTACTGCTTCTATTTTAAACTGCCTACAATATCAATTCACTACAATTAAATGAAAAATGTTTTTTTTCTTTTTCTTCTTCTCCTCTAGATCTATCTTTTACTATCATGTTTGATACTCTAGTAAGCCTGGAGTTAGTTGAATAATGCGCAGTCGGAAGTCAATTTCTAGGCTTTTAATAGAAGAGTCACTTGATGCCAGAAACTTCTTGGGCTATTCTTCAACTAAAACAGTTGATTCTAGTTAATTTTCCTGAGTGAAAATTTAATGGCTTGATCCTTATCATTTACTTTGGTGTGACGGATTATTTTGATTATGAAAATTTTCTTTTTCTTTGCTTGAGGAAAACATTAAATAGTTGTTGTAATATAAATCTTATGAGAAAAATACCGACTGTTAATGTTGATCGTAGAATTTTGTTTTGTTTTTGAGAAAATGAAAGTAGCTGTACTTGTTTGGTGAATAATTGAAGCCAACGTTTTGTGAAACAGAGCCGCGATGAACGAGATTTACTATACAAAACTTGCACGCTTTATACAATTCAGTCTATTAATTTTATTTATGGTTCCATCAATTCTATGTGCTCTCTATTTCATCTACAATACGATAAAGATTCGATCATTTCGTAAACGATTTCAAAATCAAACATTAATTATTCTTGTTTGCATCATCTTATTAGATATAGTTTGTAATCTTTCGATCACATTGAGGTATGTTCTCATGGAAAATGAAGAGTTTATTGAATTGATCTATCGGAATGGTTCTATGAAACTAGAAAAATAATTTCACAAGAAACAGGTTTTTTTTTCTAAAGTCGAAATATAGACTTTTTGACTTTTAGTCTCAATAGTATTAGTTTGAATAACATTGCCGAGCTTAGTATGAAATTCTTCTGTAAAAACAACGATTTTAAGAGAATAATAAAAGAATTTCTCCAACTGTGTCATTAAACTGGCATCCTTTTATGAAAGATTCCAAAGATTAGTACACAGAGAATTTTCAAGGTAAAAGAAAAAACTTTATAAGATCTGTCTGCATGATGATTGTTATCCAGTGAAGATAAGTGCTAAGAACAAGTTTCAAGACGTTCTATTTTATTTAACAATATTTCTCCTATTAGAAGAATGCCTTTACAAAATCTAATCGATTTAATCTAGAAAAATGTTCCCAAATTTGTTCACTACAATTCGATAAATACTTGTCGTGATAGAAAATTGTTTCAATTAATTATGTGCTTTTGTTTTTCAATTTATTTTAATTGTTACCATAAGAATTAAACGTCTAAGATTCTGTGTTTTCTAATTTTGTTATTTTGACGTTGTTTATAGTTTTTATGGTCATGGATCTATTGGCATTAAAACAAAATTTTTCTGTGAATTATGGGAATTTCTTGATTATGCCTTTACTGCCCTTATTGTCTGGTATACAGCAATATTTACTCTTGAACGATATATGCTTGTGTTCTATTCAAATCTGCTTCGTTCTCCAAAACAAAAATTAATTTTCCATTATGTGCCACTAATAACAATAACTGTGTATTTATTTGTGTTCTATCTATTGGCTAGTTTTGTTATAATATGCTTGAGTACATTAAATTATAATAAGCTTTTATGTGGTACTCAGTGTCTTGATCAACAGAATGTGTTATCAACATTTAATTGGTTGTTTAACATATTATTTCCAGTATCTGTAGTTATAGTTGGATCATTTCTTTTACTTATACATGTTCTATGGAAACGACGAGAGATGCAACGAAATTTAGGGAACTGGTCAAAAAATTGGAAAATGATTGTACAACTTTTAGGAATCGCAATTGTTTATGTAACTGTCTGGGGCCCGCTTATATGTCTCTCATTATTCTCAATATTCTTTTATCGTAATGATCTTATCGATCAAATTGAACACTATATGTATTTTACAAGTTATTTATGTGACATGATCACACCTATTGTGGCTGTATTTTTAGCACCTGAACTTATGCAAAAACTGCGTGGACGTACGAGACCAAGTACAATTGATATTGGATCTGTAACTATTCGTCAATATTCAAATAATTAACTATGAGAATATTTTCTAGATCGTGAATGTGCGTGTGTAGAACAGAAGAACTCGATCTATGTCAATATTTTATTTTCATTTCAAAATAAAGTTTTCTTATGCAAGAGAAATACGATGACATGTTTACTATTATTTTATTTTAGTAAAGTAATTCATTTGCGCTATTTTGCAACATATCACCCTTAGACAAATAAATACGAAGCATAAGATAATCAAATATCAAGAAAGTTCGGAGGAATTTAAATGAATAATTTAATACGATTGAAAATATGAGTCAATCTTCGTTGCATATGCTGAAGTCATCTGTCGGATTCTCAATATCTTAAATTTGCCATATGATACGAGAGATTATTCGTTTTGAATAATGATTATTGGCGCCTTAGTTTAGATCTACATAAAAACTACATAAACATCAATTAAGAGCAACATGGATTTTCAACAAATGTCAGAGTGTTTTCGAAATATGAATTTTTTGAATGATAAATTCACCGATACACGAATTCCATCTGCATTAAGCAATGAAGAAAATAAATTATTAGAAGAAAGTGTTGAAACTAAAATGAAAGATCTATCATCGTTACAGTTAGATATCGTTGAAAACATGGATCGAATTCAAATGATTGATGATCATCAAAAATTAGTTCAAGATGAACTTGCAACTATACAGGTTATTTTAAGTAGTGAGAGTCAGAAATTCGAGAAACATCGATTTTAATTTATTTGAAGAAGTGTTTCTAGTGTTGATAACCCAATTAGGTGTAAAATAAATTGTTCATACAATTCCTGTGAGATAAAGACAGTTCAAAATGGTCTAACTATTCCGAATAATCAATGGGAGATCGTTTTATTCTACCTATTTTCTTGCACTTAATCCCCCGGGTATACACCAAGGTAATTCTATATTAGGAGCGTCTGAAACATCTGTGACGAGAGGAAATGTCTATACTGATACGTCAACAGCCATTTTAAATTGGGCGGTCTATTCAAACATAGCGGGAAATGTTCCTAAAGAAAATTTCCACTAGCCTCGCATTACTGATATCTAATCGTTGATTCTATTTTACTGATAATACTCTTAATAGAGATTACTAGCAGCACGTCGAAGAGAAGAAACAACTGAACAAACACATATAGATCTTGATACCGTAGAAATACAGCGTACCGAACGATTAATAATAGCAATGGACAATCATTTGATGCAAGTTCGAAAACGACAAACAAATTTTGAGGTAAATCTTATATATCAAAAAGCGTTTTTTGTGTTGTACTCTTTAATATAAAAATTACTATTAGATAGAAATAAATGAAATGTATATGCAAATAGACAAAATAAATGATGAAACATTAAATGAAAAGGATACATTAGAAACGTACGTCGATTTTATGAAGAAAAATGATGATGATACTTTTTGTTTAATGAAATATACACTGCAAGATAATATTCGTATAAAAGTAAAAATAAAATTATAGTGTTCAGTATTTTCAATTTATTTAAAGGAATTAACAGCCCAATTGGAGCAATATTCCGGAAAATCCATTAAACTAAAACGTGTTACTGAAGAAGGACGACTTGAATACTATAGTTTTCAAGTTGAATTAGACAAAATAGCTGATACATTTCGTCGTTCCTATGCGCACCGCCAACAACTTATTCAACGATGGGAAACAATGCTTGTACAAATGCAACGAAAAGATTATGATATAGACAAATTGGCGATGGTAAATATATCATAGATCATCGATTCGAGATTTTCAATAAAATTTTGTTGTAGAAATTTGTTCAAACCAAAGTTCAAGCACGTGCTAAAGAACAAGAATTAAGCGAACAAAAACTATTCTATGAACGTGAACAAAAAGATAATATTGTTACTGAAAAGTTGATTGATTTAGCCAATAGAAAACTTATAAAATTAAAAGCTAAACAAACGAGAAGTAAAGTAAAACAAGAACAGTTACAAGCAGATGTAAGATGATATCAAAAATGTCTCTAGAGAATATTCTCATTTTTCCTGAAGGAATATGATGTTGATGTCTCTGATAACAATGTTTTCATACTCAAGCAAACAATCATATGAGCTCTATGAATATCACTAAAAGGCAACAAATTAGATCCACACGTCGTAGAAACCTTTTGAAACAACTCGGCATTTTGTTTCTGCTAAGCAAAATAATTAGTTTGACACATCATTAGCTCAATTGCTTATATATTAGAATAGTCTGAATTGAAAAAGCTCCTAGACCACTCGAGTTCTATAGAAAATGAGAATAAATATCATTACACTCAAAAACCTTTAGACTCGATCATATCGCCATTGGTCTTTTAAAGACGAAAAAGAGACACGCAGAACTAACTCTTCATTAAATCTAATAAATATCCTCGCTCGCTTTACACACAAAGAGCTGATGTTCAGGCTATTCAAAATTTTGCTCTTAGGTTTTTTCATTGAAAACTGTTCTTGTCAATACGCAAAATGAATTCCAACGTGAGCATACATCTATCAATGAAATAAAAGTCAACATCAGAATAAAACAACAAGCGTAATATTTCAAGTCAATTCAACACTATTTGCTCATTCTTTTAATTTCTAGACTTGAAAAACTTAAAAAACGTCATGAACAAATGCTAGATCGAAAATATTCTATTCTTAATGAAAAGTTTTCAACCGATGAAAAATTAGTTAAATTTGAAAAACTAATGGAAAGCGAACAAAAATATCAAACTAATCTAAATGATCAATACAAAAAATTATCGGAAATATCGTTTCAATCAAATAATAAATTATTATTCATACGTAAACATGAAAAACAATATGAAATCGATATTCAAGCATATCAAAATCAAATACATAATATGAAAAATCTAATAAATCAATTAGATCAACAATTATTAAAACAACAAGAATTAATTTATCATCAAGATTTTATTAAGCAAACAGTTGATCGTCGTCTTAATCGGTTATTGGGTGAAAAAACCAATGAAAAAAACTCGGAAATCGATCTTAAAATTCGCGAATTACAAAATGAAAATAATAAGAAAAAATATGAATACGATCAATTACAAAATCAAATTAAAATTCTAAATGAAGAATTACGAATAGTCAAACGTGATTTCGATCAATTAATGATAGAAAAAAATGATTTGAGTGAAAAGTTTCTTCAATTTGACCTGTATACTACTTTAAGTGATAAGTTAATCAAAAAATTAAATGATGAAAAAGAGGTTTTATTTTATTTTCAAAAGAAAAAAATGTATCATTTCTATTGATCTAGGATTATCTAGTTGAAGAAAATCTTCTTCATATTGAATTAAAACGATTGAAAAATATTCTATTTGATTCAAGTGAAATAAATTTGACCTTAGAACAACAAAAAATTGAATTACACAAGGTATTTGACTCTTCGATAGCAAAAGCATTAAAACGATGTATTTTCAAAATTATTAATTGGAATTGAAGTTTACTAGTTTTTCAGAGACAGAAAGGCGTTTCCGAGCATTCTGCGAAAAAAAAAATTAGTAGCTTGAATAGTTTACTTTTGCGTGTATTTTAAATTCTCTCAATGCGCTAGGTGGTTTTTGCTTATAGTTCGACACATAGCGAAAACTTGATTTTAACGTGAGCTCGCAATAAATCAGATGTGTAAGCTATGAAAATTTGAGGATGTCGCTCGAATGAAGATTAAAAATGAGAAAAGATTTCGTGATATCATACAAATAAACTTTCGAATAGTTTAGTTTAGCTCGTTGTTCGAAGCACGGAAGCTAGTGCGATTGATAACTGTCAACACTCAGGAAACAAAAAATCTTTTGTTCATCTAGTTTAGTAAAGTATACGGGAAAAGATTGTAATTATTTGATTGAACGTGACTCGATAGTTTTTTTAGGTTAGACGCGATTGTAAATATGGCACTTTTTGTTTTTCATCACGTACTTCGATTGCAGATTTGATAAGAGCATCTAATTTTCGTTGCTGTCTTCTTACAATAGATACGAATCTGCAGACCCAAGCGCTTGTTCATCAAAATCGAATCAGAAGAAAAGCTGTTTTGTTGTCGTCAGAGGCAATGCGTGGATGTATGCTCTAAAAAGATATGGACAAGACCGATGAGAACGAAAAGCGATGAAACTAAATATAAAATCTATTGATATATCTGTAAAATCGTTGTGATATAGATTTTGTGTTGTCATTAGTGTGAGACGCTATCGACTCTGTACGCTATTTCGAGTTGAAGTTAAATTTTTGCTGAAAAACTTTTGCTTTTAGGCGATTAAAGAACGCCGCATAGAAGTACAAACAAATAGCGTTTTGTTTCGCATGCGCTTCAATGATGAACGAACTAAGAGAGATAGTATCTCAACTGAACTTGCTTTGCGTATAACTAAAGTAGCTAAATTAAAGCAACGATATGAAGTTTATGCTATAACGTTAAATACAGACACATCCAATGAAGACAATGCTTTAGCACAAGCTCAATATGTTATTAAGGTATATGTTTTTCTTTGCTTTCTTGATAATTGTCAATAGATTTTGTCTTTTTATTCAGTATAGTCTGCACAAAGCAAAGAAGATTTATTACAACAAGGTGATCAATTAGAAGCACTTATTATTAAAGCTGAAACAGAATTACGTGCTCTTGAAAATACAGTACAAATTTTAAAATGGAATAATACCGATGTGAAAAATAACTTTGAAAAATTGAATGAATCTAGTAATTATATAGATGTCAGCGATTAATTCCTGTTCTATTTTTATCATTCATAGGCCCAGAAATAAATGAAATGAAAGAACTTGAAGAACATTTACGTGCTGTGACAGAACAAGTTAAAACTCGCCGAAAATTACTAAAACATTTTAGTGAATATCGTGATTCAGTAAGATATAGCTTGAGAAAGAAACTATCGAAAATCTATGTTTTCAAACATAATTCATTCATTTATATTGAAACCAGATAGCTCATACTGATTTGGCGGTGTTTGAAGAAGAAATAGAACGAACCAAAATAGATATTAAAAAGAAACATCAGATAGAAATCAAACTTCAAGATGAACTTCAAGAATATCTTGTTAAAATTAATCGTGCTGATCAAAATGTTCGTAGCGAAGAAAGTTAAAATCATGTTTCTTTTGTAATCAATTCGATTTTTGAATCTTAGATCAAACGTTTACAACAAACTATTCGACGACAACAAGATATTATACAATATGAACTTGATATTGATGTTCGCTTACAAAATGAGACTTATAAAAAAATTGAACAACAACTTCTATCTCTATGCTTGACTATAAACGATGAAAGTCTCGATGATATTGTTGAAAAACTATCCACTGATCAATCTTTTAAAATTGCCATCAAACCATCACTGACACCACCGAAAAAACAACACGATAGGCCTGAAAAAAAATCTACATCATCATTATCTAATATAAATATTGTAAATATTTCTATTGATAATAATTCAAGATCAACGACAAGCCAATCAACAAGATCATCAACGAAGAATCGATAAAATATTTGATGAAACATTTTTCATATTATTTTTCTCTCGTGTTCAATTAAACAAATATTTACAATAATTTCCCATGCTAAACATTTGTTTCATGTTTGTCTGTATCCCATAAAAATCATAATTTTGAATGTAAGTGATCTAAAAATGCATATGATTACATACTATTATCAATAGAATTATTAATTCAGTTGAAAACGCTACCTGTTCAGGTAGGGCTCTATGCAGCATAATGACAAATAGACACTTTTAAACAATTGAACTCAAGATTTCCCATGTTTGGTTGGGTGTGCACTCCTGAATATAGATTCGCGTCATAAGAAAACAATACAAAAGCGAACTGCATAAGGTAACGAGTAATATGCTCGGAGCTATATGAGCACTAATGGAAGAAAATATTTTTCAGCCCTCTAACGAGCGTATAGGAGGGGTGAAGAGAATCAATTCAATTATGCACTACTCTTAAGAGCTATGCAAAGCTAATTCTCACCGGGTGTCTTATGAATTGATCATTGGCTAGAAAATAGTCTCATAGACAATTTTATTTTTAATCATAATCGTTCCGAATACTTCAAGAGAGTTTGTTTTTATTTGTACACATACATTTATTGGATGTCATAAGAATTCAAAGAGCTAAAGCTCACGTTTTGTTTTGAAGAAATACAAACCAATTATGCCTGAAACAATAGAATTTGATACGATGATTGACATAAAACACTATGTCAATAATTGTCAAACGTTATCAAGTTTTCAAAACTACATTAAATCTAGAATGGTATAATAATAGCAACGAAGAAATATCAAATTCGAATTTTAATTTGTTTTTTCGTGCTCCCAAAAGTAAAAAACTAACAAGAAGAAATCTGTCTAAAGTAACAGCGATAAAAAAAAAGCTTCTTTTTATCTTCTTAATTACATTTTATTGATAGAATAAAATAGCATACCCAAATAACATATAATTCAAGATTAAAATCTGACTTAGACAAGAAAAAGTATTTATTTTCATTCAACATTTCTCTAAAAACCAATCATTAATATTTTCGTACCAAATACGTTGTTTATTTGTATTTAAACGATAGCATAATTCACAGAATCGATATGGATCAACATCTTTGGCTTGATAATAGGCATCATAATAACGCCTCCATGCATGATATTTACCATATAGTGTTCGATTTGTAGCAATCAAATTTAATGCTACGCTCAGTTCTTTATCGGAGGCATAATCATCAACATGAACAAATGAATTGGGTGGAGCAACACGTGCAAAACTTTTTTGTTCGGGCCCACTTACAATTGGTATAGCACCTACAGAAAGTGTACGCCAGAATTTTTCTGTTATATAATCTGTACATGACTGAGATTCAAAAGCAAGATAAAATTTCGATGTTGATAAATAAACGTGTTCACAATTCGATTCGCGACCACATTGAATCGAAGAGTGAACATTTGCATTTAAAGAATATGACTGGGTCGATGAAATACATTTACCAAAGGCTACTATTGGATAATGTTGGCGTAATGATTGAAATTTTGCAAGACGCTTTTTTGGTTTACAATTGGACACAAACCTAAATAGAAAAAGAAATGTTGAATTCATTTGGGATCAGGAAATTTAATTGAGAAGCAGAATCAAACCATGTCTACTGAGCTGAATAGTAATTTCATCAATTTTAAAGTAATACAAATCACAGTGGGTTAGAATGTTTGTTTTCTTGTGATTAATTTGTTCTGAATATCTTCCGATTGAACAAATTCAATGAGTAGCGATTCAGATTTTTCGAATAGCGCTCGTGTTGTATTGTATAACTCTATACTATGGTTTCCGCCAATCATTTAATTAGTATTTTTACATGAAGAACAAGAGAGAATTTTCACAAAGATGTTTGATGTGCGACATGAATAAATTAAACATAATTTGTTGTTTAGATCGGATCATCAGTGTTGCTCACTATTGACAAGAAACTAATCGTGATAGCAAACGATGAAGCAAGTAGCGAAGAGGTGAGCGAAAATCAATAGAATTGATGACGTGTAAAGTCGCAAGTCTGCACAATTATTTTTGGCAATCAATTCTTCTGATAGCATGAATAGGAAACTTACTGCTCAAATATTTTGAATCTAAAGCAAAATGCTTCTGTCAGCCAATGGAAATGTTAAAATACTAAATTAAATCTCAATTTTAGAACATGTTACTAAAATTGAATAAATTTTGAATGGCAAAACTTTTAAATCAAATTTCATTTCGAAAAACATTGCAGCTATGATAATAAATATAGACTGTGCGGCTCGTAGTGTACCAACTATTGCTTTATCTGACTTTTACACAATGATAGATGTTCTAGTTCTGTAATCTTCTTCCATGCAATGTGCACTTTCTTCATATGATTGAACTCTTTAACTCATAGTAATTCTATCCACCAGTCTATTTCGTTAAAGAAACTTTTTTTTATAAATTGCACGAGCAAAATATAGTTTGATCTCTCTAAGCAAAGAAATGATTTTGTTCCTTGGCAGAAATAATCATTAGTTAATGAAGACGTTTAGCTGAAATTTCTCAGGATGTTTGTCTGTCGATAAGCTTTTACACAACAACTAATTAATTGGCTATTAAGAAAAACAACTGATGGTGTGAGCTTCATCTTAGACCACATCTTCTAGTTATGTTTTCTTAAAATTTTACCAGACTGCTTGATTATATCTTTTCTTGAATTCTTTATCAATCCATGAACTTAATTTTTCCATTGGCCATGGATTTTCTTTAACAACTGTAATACCATAAGCAGCTAAAGATGCTTCAGCACTAGTTCGATATGTTATTGTCCAATTGAATTTATATTTATTAATTGCCGCTGTATTTTCATTCGGTTCATCATGCCATAAAAGCCATATTTGTTCGGAATTTCTAGTCATTTCTGTGAGTTGCTTGAAATCTAAATCTCGTTTGTGCATTAAAAGTACATCAGCATCTTCTTCGTGCTTTTCATCACATGTATAATCACTAGCACAGCAAATAAAAGATGATTCATCTTCGATATTTGTTCAGCTTACCAATTTTTGTAAGGACACGTTTTGCCAAAGATTTGTTCTTTTGAATGGGAACAAAATCGTGGACGTTGAAAGACATGTGTAAATTCAAGTATTAAATAAGATTTCGATGGAAATTTGTTATTCGTCAACGGTAAAACCACTTTTTCTTTTCTATCAATTGCTTTCGCATCGTCAATTAGTTTTAATTCTTCTTTTCTTGCAAAATAATATGAAATACTTTTGTTAAGATCTTTTGGATTTAAAACATCAATTGGATAAATAACATCAATAAATGAAAATTCAACATTATCGTTATGTTCAATCGATGAAAATGCGAACGAATTCAATTTCGCTTTATTCAATAACACGATGCTTACAAAAAAACAAAATACCAATAAAGTCCATTTAAACTGAAGTAAATAATTTCGATAAGGAAGACTTCGTGATCGTCTTGTATGAATACGTTTCTCCATTCTTCTGTTCGGTGGTATACTTTATTTTTACATAGATGTTAATGTGCGACCGTAAAATTTAATCCAACAGAATAAATACTCGACATAGAGAAAGCTTATTGTTCTGAAGAAGTACGACTAAACAAAGAAAAACAAATTGCATGATAAATATAGATTTAAAATTCAAGGATTTTCATGAAGTAAGAGTCATATATAAACTCTTTGAAGACTTTGTTTTACTGATTAATATATATATATATATATATATATATATCTCGAAGGGTGATCATATTTGATAATTCAATTTCAAGATGCATACTCTCCACTATTTATTTTTCGTCGAAAAAAATTGCAAGTGTTTAACGATGACAAATATCTTCCTTAAGATAAATGCTGAAAATAATTCTTATATAGTTTTCTGCCGCTCGAATTCAAGAAGACGAGAATTTCTTAGATCACATTTTAATTCTCTAATTTATAAAGCTACTTCTATAATAAAATATGCGCGATAATACTTACAAAAGTGACTTTTACATATTCGAAAAATATGCAAGAATCTTTTTGTTAATATCTTGTTATGCAGAATGTACATCGAAAATATTCTTTCTAGATATTTTCCAGATGTGCAACTTATATTATTGTGTCTTAACGTAATTTTCATCATGAAAGTAGATGGTTTATCAACAACTGTAAAAACCTTCAAACACAACAAATGATTCAAGTATTTTAACGCACTATCAGGATGACTTATCTGTAACTTGAGGTTTAATAGTGAAATTCTATTCAAGAAATTATGAAAGCTTTATCTACTTCAAAAAGCCAAAGCACTAGAAGACTTGCGAATAGACTCAACGATAGATTTCTGTATGATCATGCAAAAGTGAGAACATAAATAAAAACGTGGGATGTATGAAATACATGCTGTAATCCAAAGCAAAGAAAAATTCCTGGCAATATCGCATTCTTCATCTGCGAGATTTATTTTTCTTTGGCAAGCTATTACAAAGCATTTTCATCGTGAGTCGATCATATGCATTATTTGTTTATCTAATTAAAATGAAAATAACGTTGTAGCTTAACAAAGAAAAATAAATACAGCTAGTATGATTAACATATATGCAATAATTTATAGATGTTCTAATGCATAGGAAAAACGCCCAGCATTAATATTATTTTTCTTATCATGCTTGACTACAATTTAATAGAAAGCTGTGATTATGTTATTATATAAACTATGGAAAACGTTTTAAATTTAAGAATGATATTTACTACGATGCGATATCTCGAACGATTTCTCTATTGGAAGATTGATTTCTTTAATATAGTGGCTAAAAGATCGTTGAACTGTGCTCAACGCCTGAAATGTTCCGACTCCTTAAACAATTCAATAGTTAAATTATAATATACAGTCGAAAAAGTAACTTCAGTAGCTATAGTGGGAGACGGTTACTTGCTCGCGCTGCTACTCATAGCGAGCAAGTGTATATACGAGCAACTGACCTAGACTCGCTATAGCAGATGAAGTGTAGCTTAATGCGGATTACTCATGGAGATTTAGCTTTCTAAGGAATCTTAAGTGTGATATAGCAGATGAAGTGTAGTTCAATGCGGATTACTCACGGGGATTTAGCTTTCTAAAGAATTTTAAGAGTGATAGTAAACGTATTCTACTTCGAAGACATTCTTTCTAGCTTTCATTCTAGAGAAATCACAGTGAATCATCGAATAATCATAATAGTAATAAAACTTTTGTAGAGATAAATTTGTTTCCACATTTTTTTTTTTATAAAAGAGGAATATGTAAGATTTATTTTCAACGCCTATTAAACGAGAAAAAATGTCCTTGTCGCACTCTGAATATCTACAATGTAATCTGAGACAATCGAAGGTAAACTACAACAATCAAACATTTAGAGGTATTCTCTACAAACTGATAAGATTCAAGTATATTTTGGACAATTGAGTCTGTGTAAAATAATCGTAGCATTTGTATATGAACTCTAGCAATTATTCTAAATTGTACAATTATCAATTGAACTACATATAACAATTCTATACGAAGCACTCAAGATTTCGATTATATTCTCGCACTTTGTCACAACATCAGAATCTTTTTAAAAAGAAATAGGAATAAAAGCAAACATTATTCATTTAAGTAAAATATAACACCGTAAGAAAGTACATTTTTCGAATGGATGAAGAGCATCAATGATATTCTATCCAAGCACACGTCATTTATAACTTGATACTATCAAAATAACGATAGACAAAAGAAACACGATGAAATGATACACGTATTAATGCAAAGAAGAGTTGTCCAGAAAGAGAAACAACAGAAAAAGATATTCACGGCGCATTATCGGTATTTCTGGACATTACTTTTCATCAGCACGTACCACTTGTAGCCTGTTTTTTTTTCTTAGTAACTCGTGCAAAGCGCCATGTAGAAAATTATGAATAATTTCAATCAATTTTGAAAAATATACTTTCTTTGGCATCGGATTCATAATTTCATTTCCTACAACTAACTCTATTTAGTACGAGTCTTTTATTATATACAGAAATCTTATTTGATTATTACACTACAAATAGATAAGTATATAACGAAGCTGTTTATAAGGATTAGTGTATTCTAGTACTCTGAAGAAAAACTTGGCAAATTGTTGTTATTATCATCGCTAGCAAATTTGCTTAACTCTTAAAAAAAGCTATACGTTTACAGCTTTTCTATTAGAATAGGAAAAATAATATGGTAATGAAAAATCCGGCCAATCAATCAATAAAAACTTTGTTCATCATTTTTTGAAGTAAATTCCGTATGAAAAAGAAATAATCACGTGCATAGATCAATAGGTTATTGTTGCGTTATTTTTCTTTTTAAGCGAAAAAACATTTTCTGCAGTATTTTTGAATAAATGAGTAGTACATTTGATCTTGTCGAAACTGCGACTTATATACGCTTAGATAAAATGAAATTGGAAAAAATAATCCTTGTTTTTGTCGTTCTATATAGGTAAAGTAAACGACGAAAGTACATACCAATCAATTGCAAACGATAAAAAAGTTGAGCCTCAACCACGACGGCCAATATATTTTTTTGTTTGCTTTGCTGCATCTGCTATGGCATTTTTTTTCCTTTCTTTCACATAAGATTTTTAGTCGTTCGTGGTGAACTAAGTATTTTTCTTTTTCATTCAATCAATGCCATAACTGACGCAGGCATTTTTACTCTTGTTCTGCTAGTTTATATTACTTTTCTTTTTCTTTTTCTTTTCTTCTGTAGATGATTATTCAACTAGTCACGTCGGATATGAGAATCAAATAGCAGTTTTTTCTTCATCCTACTGATTGCACACGTATATGACAGCGGTTAGACTCTCATTTACAAACCGCCAATGAAATAAATTATACAAAATACGACATTTTTTTTTTGTTTTTTTTTGCAATAAAATATGAATAAAAAAACAAATCGCAAGCAATGGCTTTTTATATGGGAGCCTGTTAAAATATTTGTTTAGAAAACAGATAATCAGACACGGATGTTCTGCACTGCACATATGTATATATATAAAAAGCAATAATGTATTGTTCATATGATGAGATTAGTTTGTTCCTTGAGTTTTTTTATCATTTTGCTTTGATTTATTATGGATGTGGGTGTTTTTCGATGCACCTGTATCTTCATCTTCTGTATCACTTTTACCACCATGACTACTGGGCAGCATGAAGGGCGATTGTGATCGATGAAGTAAATGTAAAACACCTGTCTTTTCGAATAAACCGATGAAGCTGTGTATATATTCTTTGCTTCGATCTTCCCAACGTTCCATGAATGTTTTTGATTCTTCTTCATATGTACGAAATTTGGATTTCACTGTATCAATTTTTGATTGAAATTCTAATTGATTCTTTTTTAGAAAACCAACATTTAAATCTTGTGCAGAATAACCACGAGCTAAATTCCGTCTAACATACATATCATAGTCACGAACAAGACGGCAGATAATATCGGATGTTGATACACCATCTGTACGTTGAGTTGCAACAAACATACCACGCGCCTAAACAAACACATTTACGTTTATTATCATTACTTATATAATCATCATTGAACAATAGTATAAATAGTACTAATGAAATCCTTTTTGCACACTACGGAAATGCAAGTATTAGAGTCTTGACGTTTATGTCAAATTATTAGCTCAATGGAGTGACTAGTTAAAGTCGCGATATAGATTGATTCGATGGTTTCAAAACAAATTCCGATGATATCACATTCTTCAAATCAAGGACATTACTAACGTAAGTTCAAGGGTAACTCCGTATGCCCTACTATAGGACAAATCTATTATCAGTCAGATAACTTCATTGTGAATCAATGAACTTTATACAACAAATGTAATATTGCAAGTGACCCAATACGATCATCATATCATTATAAGACGAATTCCCACGAGTCATGCCATCAGAAAAATCCAGTTCGTGCAATTTATTTACATAAGCGCCTGTTTTAGTAACAATGAAAACAAATTACTAAGAATTTCAAATCATATTAGAGATATCATGACACGCAAATAAGAAAAGAAACACAAATTGCTTTTAGCTCTCATTTCAAAAATGTTACTATTCTATGTATTAAATATTAAAATGGATTTGTTTTTACATCTAATTTGTATTTTATTTATAAGTGTTAGCAAATAGTAGACAGTATTGTAATTAAATTCATCTTAAAGTATATGCCCCGAAGAGTATTACACAAATCACTGGGGGACATTTTTATTAATTACCGGAAGATATTTTAAACCTAGACACGAATGTTTTAGATTCATAAGATTACGCTGTTCAGAAAAACAAATGATTAAACGTCATGCAGAGAGATTAAAGTATGATTTGATAGTATAAAATTTCGAAAAATAAAGTGTTTTTCGAAAAGATTATTGGCTTTAACTTTTGCCTATGTTACAAGAGCTTTTATGAATATTCTATTTATTTAAAAAAAAAGAAAAATATACCCGACTCATAGCAATTATCTCGCTTACTTTAATATGTTGATAAATATCGTCACTTCCTTCAGCTCCATATGGAATTTCATCATGTGCAACAAAATCAATTTTGTTGTGCGTTAAAAAGTCATCATCAAGTACCCATGGTGCATCAATAACAACTTCATCGACATAACGACAGTGACGAACACTTTCATAACGTTCAGCTTCATCCATCACTGTTTTACCTTTTTTACTATGTGTTAAATCATCATTGCAAACACCAACGAGAAGATAAACATTTTTAAAAATATTTTTTGCTTGCATCAATTGTCGCGCATGACCAGCATGAAATAAATCATAAATTCCTAAATGAAACATTCATTTCGTTATATAGCTATTAGGAAATCGACAAAAATTTACTTACCATCTGCGTAGATGCGGACTTTTCTTGGTGCTGTACCGTTTTTGGCCATGTCTAAAGTAATTTGAGTTGAATAGTCACAATTTTCTCGTTCTTTAATTGCTTTTTCTTCATAAGATAGAGGTGCTGGGCCAATGTTTAGATCGACATCAATACCCATGTTTTTACTAAAGTGCATTGAACGCTTTTCATTTGTTCCTGTACTTGCTTTTGATAATGTTGCTGACTCAAGTTTAGATGGAGCTTCATTTGTTGCCGGACTGTTATCGGCTGAGGCATCATGCCATTCATCTGCAGTTGAACCAGGTGTTGTTGGTAATGGCGTATTATCCATGTGAATGATCACAAATAGAAAATCGAATTAATGTTATTGGTTCTTTCTCGGGACATACGAAACACGCAGAATGAAACAGTTATACAAGACTAACACGGTTTATATTGATTAACTGAGACAAACTAACGAATTCGAAATAATTAATAATTAAAAAGTCATTTCATTTAGTTAAAATTAAGATTTCGAAGAAATAAACATGAAAAAGTGCTTTTTATGTAATAGATGGCAGTAGATTCAAGAAAATTGAAGATAATACGGATTTTCACTTGTTTTATTTGAGAATTAGTTTTTAATAATATCAGAAAATAAAAATTGATGAAAAAAAATTACATTTCAACCAACTATCTGTTTTTAAATACGGACTGTCCTACTTATGCTTCTGCCCTCCTTAATCCTTAAACGGTGAGTCATAAGATTTTCATTTTATTCTTCATGAATTTTTTTCTTTTCCTGTTCTTTAAAAAGAATATGCAAAAAAGAAGTTCAATACAGTTTTGATTGAATGCCGATCTGTCCACAATAGAGTTCACTCATTCATTTGATATGATCGCGATGTGACACTTCCGTGCGTTGATCTATATTGCACATACTAAGTAAATATTGGATGTAACGTAGGCGTATGCACGTGATGATTCGTATCTTTGACGAACCATTTGACACTTGTCTCTATGTTTTACAACAAATTTCATGTGAATCGACTGTAGTAGTATGTGCTTGAACTTATGTATGAAATTTTATTGTAGATTTTATTTTTTATAAAATTCATCTTTTGAACCATGCCAATAACACAAAACAGCAATGCAACAACGCCTAAAACTGATGTAAGATAAACTGTTAAATTATTATTGTTTGTTAATGATATGTCTTTTCATGGATACGGTCCATTAGCAATCATAATGCGGTTTTTTTTCTTTTCTACTCCGATAGACTGAAACAAGAAAAAAAGAAAAGACAAAAAGGAAGTACAAGATGAGTACACGTCGAATGATAACGAATGAGAAAAGAGGAAGAAAAAAAAAGAGAAATGGCTAGTTCGAATGTTAAGAATAGGAAGAATATTTCCAACAAAATAACTCTTAAACTTAGATAAACAGAAAGATATTAACATGATGTCATCATCATTGTCCGATGTTGACGATCAGCTAGTTACAACGAATGCTTGTTCTTATTACATTCCTTCAAAGCACAAGGATAATCAATTACAGCATAATTCAAATCCAGAATCGAATTTTTTTTGTGTGGTTAAAAACATGCAACATTCATTGTTTATTTCCTCGAGAATAATGAATGTATCAAGGCCAGGATATGCAAGAACATCATTCAATATTATTCCTTCTATGCCACAAGACATAAAAACCAATGTTAATGTATGGTGCCAGCTGGTGTTATTTTTTTTATAGAAAATTATTTGAGTTTTTGTCAAAAGAAAGCACAATTCCTTGATGGATGACTCTAGCAGCTCAGCAATGAATACGGTAAAGATTTCTTCTGCTAAAATAAAAGCAGCCGTTGTGGTTCCTACGGTCAATGTTAAGTCGACATCGGAGAAAAAAGGAAAACCGGAATTTGTTGTATCAACAAGCTATCCGGATTCGAATGCCCCATTAGGGGTATCCGTTTCTAAATTTAGCAAAAATCATCTTGTGGTGAGACAATGAATAATTCTTTTACATAGACAGACATTTCTTTATAATAACAATTTATTGAATATATGTTTATTTTTAATTTTACTAGTCATCTCAACATCGTTTATTAATCAAAGGTGGTCGAGTTGTCAATGATGATGGAACACAACTTGCAGATGTTTTTATTGAAGAAGGTATTATTAAGTAAGTTATTTGTTTGTTTGTATTTTTCTATTTTATTTATTTTATTTTGTTTTTAATAGGCAAATTGGTCTTAATCTAGTAGTTCCAGGTGGAACTAAAACTATTGATGCTACAGGCAAACTTGTTATGCCAGGTAATATTAATAAGAATAATTATATTTTTTAAGATAAATTCTTTTTTTTTCTTAGGCGGTATTGATACACATACTCATTTTGAATTACCTTTTATGGGTACAAAATCAGTTGATGATTTTCTTACTGGTACTAGAGCAGCTATAGCTGGTGGAACAACAACTATACGTATGTATTTCGATAGCGACAAAAAAAACCTTAAAAACGCATTGTCTTTGTGTCTATTGTTAATTCATTTAAATCACACGAAGGATTCTCGTAAGCAAATGTTTGTAAAGGATTTAATTTTTGTTCTTCTTGTTGCTGTAATTCGAGGATTGCGAAACGTCGATTTGATGCGAGAAGTGTCGTGCTATTGTGATAGGCATTATTTATAAATGATATTGATGAATTTGATCGAGAATATTTATTAATAATCATGGACTGCAATGAATCTTCTTGTTTAAATTTTGTTGGATTAACACGAGAACGTTTATAACAACAAATAACTGCTATTATTATAATTAAAATAATTACGAATACGATTGATATGATAGTACCAATAGTAACCAAAATAATGTCGGCCATAGAATATCTAATAAAATATGAAAGTCAACGAAATAAATAATAAAAATAGATCTATTTTTATGAGTTCGACGATTATGTGTCAAATCATAATATAGATTTGTTTTCTTTCGTTATTTACACTAAGATTATCATCGAATATTGTTTTGCTCACTTTTGAATATGTTCTCTGGATCGCCTGACCTGCCGAATTAGCTTCCAAAGTCTAACAAACGAGCATACAAAAAGAATCTCTTTTCACGCAATAATTGATATTTTCGTCGATGATGATGATGATGATGATAATATCATGAAGAAAGACGATAGTTGATGAAAGATGTGTGAATCATTCATTATACGTGCACATTTATTCAAGTGAACGTGCAATCAATAAGAATAATACAATTGAGTAGAAAACAAAGTGTACTACTCCCGAGAAAGAACGAATACCGCTGCCTTTCGGCTACATTGTCGTATTAAGTGTGGTTTAACAGTAAATTAACTAAACTAATATTTTCTGTGTACTTAATAATAGTGATGGCTCTAGATGATGGACGAGCGATCTGGCATAGAATATTCTTATTCAATTATTTGAGCTCTCCATATACGCGAGTTAACTAGAACAGTCGATGTATAGTATCACAATAGGATTAGATATGCTATAGAGCGGATGATTTAAGTCCATCAAGCTGCAGTGATTTTTTCAGTGCCATTCAGTAGATGAAAGTATCCCTTGCTCGAATACTTTAATTTGTTAATACGTGTAAAATTATCACAACAGTTCATTTTTCAAGATCATTTTAGACAAAACTGAACAGATATATGTTTCATTTAGCTATGATTCTTTACGAAGGTTATGTTTTTCCAATGACCTTTTTTCGCATTGATATAAAAACGAATTTTATCAAGAACGACATTTGAAGATTACCAAGTAAACTCGATGACTTGAAAATCAACTATCTAGATTTCTCATTCAATCATAAGAGATTTCTGGGTTTCGTTTGATTGTTCATACTCTGTTATGTCACTTAAGAGAAGTATCTGGAACTTTTTTGTCAAAAAAAGTTCGAGATACTACGAAAATATTTCTATGACTAATGTCACTTACATTAGTTATTGTTTAACGATCAGCCTTCTTAACAAGGGTCTCTAGGATTCATCATCGGTCAAGAGATCTCTAATAATTTAACACATAGAAATTAGCTTAAGGAAATGTCATCAAATTGAGATAGATGCGTTGCCATTCTGTAAATTCACATCACTTACCAATTATTTGGTCAATATTATACATATGATCAAGTTTTTTTTCTTCTTCTTTCCTATAATATTACATCATTTTATTCTTGAGCTCAGTCTAAATAAAATGATTAATTTCTTATCAGTCTTTCAATTATTATCCGTCAGTAGGAAGAAGATTACATCACACTATAATACCATTTCATATTGGCTGTAATGCATACTAATTTCTTTTTTTCCTCTCACGTTATTTCTAGTTGATTTTGTGATTCCATCAAAAGAACAATCGCTTCTTGAAGCTTATGCACAATGGCGTGAACGAGCTGATGCTAAAGTTTGTTGCGATTATGGTTTACATGCTGCTGTTACAACTTGGAATGAACAAGTTGCTAAAGATATGGAAACGCTTACCAAAGAAAAAGGTTTCTCGTTTAGATATTAATTGAAAAATGTATTGAAAACTATCATATGTGTTTAGGAATTAATTCATTTAAAGTTTTCATGGCATATAAAGGCGTTTTTATGTTACAAGATGATGAAATATTTCAAGTATTTAGTAAATGTCGTGAACTTGGTGCTATTGCTATGGTACATGCTGAAAATGGTTCAGTAATAACGGAATTAGAAAAAGAAATGTCAACATTAGGCATAACAGGACCTGAAGGCCATCTTCTTAGTCGACCAGAAAAAGTAAAAATATTTATTGAGAAAAATAGATTACTTCCTATACGAAGACTTTACTTATTTTAGCTCGAAGCCGAAGCTACTAATCGTGCTATTACAATTGCTGAACAGACTCGGTAAAATGCTCTAATTAATTATTATCTTGAATAAAACTGTTTGATTTTATTTTTAAAGATGCCCACTCTACGTTGTGCATGTAATGAGTAAAACAGCAGCTGAAAAAGTTACTGAAGCTAGATTAAAAGGTAGATAATAGTTTCCTTTTTTTAAAATTAATATTTGTTCGTTGAATAATTTCTGGTGATTTATTTTTCAATTAGGTCAAGTTGTATTTGGCGAACCGATTGCAGCTAGTTTAGGAGCTGATGGGTCGCATTATTTTCATAAATGTTGGCGCCATGCAGCTGCTCATGTCATGTCACCGCCATTGCGGGACGATGCAACAACTGGTCCTTATCTTATGGATCTCCTGGCTAAGTGAGATATGTCTAGTTAAATATATGCACTTGAATATGATTGATCTTTTTAGTGGTTCATTGTCAGCAACTGGTACTGATCATTGTACGTTTAATGCAAATCAAAAGGCTCTTGGCAAAGATGATTTTCGAAAGGTAAAAAACAGAAAACAAAACTATTGATTATTTAAATAAGTAGAAATAAATATTTCATTAGATTCCAAACGGTGTCAATGGTGTTGAAGATCGTTTAGCTGTTATTTGGACTAAAGGTGTCGAAACGGGAAAACTTGACGTCAATCAATTCGTTGCTGTAACAAGTGCAAATGCTGCACGTATATTTAATATTTATCCTAAGAAAGGACGTATATCTGTTGGTTCGGATGGCGACTGTGTTATTTGGGATCCAGAAGCCAAAAAAACTATTTCAGCTGCAACACATAATCAAGCATGTGATTTTAATATTTTTGAAGGTTTACATTGTAAAGGATTACCAATAGTAACTATTGTTGCTGGTAAAATTGCTTATGAAAATGGACAAGTTTGTAGAATAGTTTTTAAGATATTTACATTGCTATATTGAAATATGTATGTGTGATAGTTAAATGCTGTACAAGGTTCAGGAAAATATCTTGATACAACATGCTTTGCTGAGTATGTTTATCAAAAATTGAATAAACGTGAGCAAATTCGTGAACAGGTAGATAAGCTTTTTATTTTTATTTTTCTGAAACATTCATCATGGATATGAATTTAGAAAATACAAGAACAGAAGATTGAACGTGACCCATATGCAGGTGAAGTATTAGATATTAGTAAACCAACGTCGGGTGCCGATACAAAATCGAAACTACAAGGAAATGCTAGTAGTGGTGAGCCTGCTGCTGCTTCCGCTGGTTTTCATAGTAGACCAGCAACTCGCGCTGGTCCGTATGAAAAAAATAGTGTTGTTTTTTTCATACGGAATTTTATTACTTTATTTGATTCTTTATTTCAGGTGGAAGGAATCTATTAGATTCGAGTTTTTCATTATCAGGTAAATATGTTCGATTTCAAAATTATGTTTAACACAATATATTTAGGTGATCAATGGGATGATCGAAATCAACGAAAAACAACTCGAGTTCATCAGCCACCTGGTGGACAATCGAAAGGTATGAAACTTACAGTTAGTTTCCTTTTTGTAACGATTCATTTTATTTTATATGTTTTAGGTTTATGGTAACCTATTTCCATATTTACAGTTGGCTTTTTCATTTGACTAATTGTTTCCAAAATCAAATAATCGAGTTCTCTCTCTCTCTCTCTCTCTCTCTCTTTTCCAATGTAGTGTGGAATTTAGACTCAAAAGGCAACTAATGTTGAGTGATCATCTCAAGACATCGATTTTCTATCTCATATTGTTTCCAAGTATTCACATATTTTTTTTTATTCTTAATAGGGATATTGATTCGCTTGCTTTTTCAGTTACACTTGTGGGTTTTTTTTGTTCTTTTCAGTATTCTATCACGATTCCTTTGTGTTTATGTGATCACGTATTTTTCTTTTGTACAACAATGTACTTTTATAATTTTACTTTTTTCCCTATCGTGCTAATCCATCGATTTCATTCCAATTTGTTTTTATTATTTCTCGCAAATTCTTTTTTTGTGCACTAATTTACACAACGTATTAAGTAAAAATTCCTTTTGTTCTTTTTCTTCCATGATAACATTCCTTTTAAATGGCACTTTTATGAAGTAAATAAATAGATATACTCTCGAAGTTATGACGAAATCCAATTTCACAATAACGTACTTAATAAACTTTGTGATCGTAAATATCATTCTTAATGTCATTCAATAAATTACCACTTTGGTACTGCTATGAATATTTTTCAAAGTAAACGTTCATGAAAAAAACATCAAATTTTCGTAGCAAAATCTATTTTTTAAAAGAGAATTGCAAAAGATAACAGATCGTCAGTATGTTTTCTGACATAAATAAGGAAATAGTATTTCTAATATCTTCAAAAATATGCTTTATTGAGTAATTTTTTAATTAATGATATGTATTTACAGAAAAAGTCGTAAAATTATCATCGTTATCCTATTTAAGAAAATAAGGTACTTGAACTTGAACTAATAGTTGATTGGTTAAAATGCCGCTAATACATTTTTATAACCAAAATTTAGGTAGAATACTATTTGTGAGAGTAGCTGCCGAATTCGATTTCGAATATAAATGCAAAAAAACACTTACTTTTTCTCACGCCGCCATGAGAAAAAGATTTATTTTTTATTAATTATGAAATTTATAAATTGACTTCGCTCCCATTTATAATTCAGGATAAAGATATAGATTTAGTTTCTATAAAATATAAAATTTATACATTGACTTGGGTGTGTACGTGCGCAGACGCGTATGTCCGTCTTTCCTCATACCCACACTTGCCATGTTGTGTGCGTGTGTGTAGATCCCCGTGTTCGCCTTTTCTCACACTCACACCAAATTTTCAGCATAAGATAGCAATATACGTAAAGAAATAAAATTGAATATTACGAGCGATGCCAAACGGGAAAATCTGAATATAACGTCTCTCTAACTTACACCAAAAACAATTACTCCGTCTTCAAATAAACCACGGTGATTACAGAAGTTTGACTATGCTATATATAAACAACTCGAAAAACAGGGACACTTTTGTAAATAGCGCTAAAGCAACACACAAATTGAACTGAGACCCAGGTTGAGAAATCCCACATCGAATCCGATAGAAACTTGATAGTATCCTACCATCCGACAGAATCTTATAGGATTCCGAGTCGAGGAATTGACGTCGGAACCCATTGAACTTCCAATAACATCCAACGGTGTTTCTTTGAAATTCATAGGAATCCGATGATAGGTCTGTAGGATCCGACAAAATCCGATAAGATCCTACTGGATGCGAATCGGTTCCGATTGGTGCCTACTGTTGGATTGCTTGATCTGGGGAGCTCTTAATCATACCACAGGTGAAAAAAGCCTCGAACCGTCACGAGCACAGCATCGACGGTTAGAAACAGCAAATATCTACATACATGATTTTTTGAGAACACGCAGCTAGAAAAGCACAACAAAGAAATGTGCTAAGATCATGCAGCTAACATATGAAAAAACCCAGGCTGATCAAAACGGACTCGTTTACGGCCTGTTTGTCGGCGGTAAACGATGTCAAAACTGTATCTTTACGGCAGTAAATAGGCCGTATTTGCCCGTAATGCCTGGCGCAGTAATACGGCACCATAAACCGGACTGAATTTTCATGGTTTACGGCTG
Organism: Rotaria socialis; assembly: GCA_905331475.1. NCBI lineage: Eukaryota > Metazoa > Rotifera > Eurotatoria > Philodinida > Philodinidae > Rotaria > Rotaria socialis. Next base: position 57,221 of record CAJNYU010000180.1, read on the forward strand.
TTTGTGCTCCGTACTCTCATCATAATACGATCCGTATTACTGCGCCAGATATTACGGCAAAATTTCGCCCGTAAAATAGTCGTAAAGTAACCGTCAATGGCCGTATACGGACCGTACTGTTCGACCTGGGAAGGTACACTTTCACATTAACAGCAAACCGTAACTGAGCTAATATATCCGACATCGAATACAAGATAAATTACAGAGGCATTGACACTGGACTTTCATGGCCATATTCGGATTCCGACCAAACATAAAATACGTATCCCAATACGTCATTAAAAAAACTCACTAACGATTCCGCTAATTTATAAATTTTATAATTTATAAAAACTAAATCTGTATCTTTATCCTGAATTATAAATGGGAGTGAAGTCAATTTATAAATTTTGTAATTTATAAAAGCTAAATTTATATCTTTATCCTGAATTATAAATGAGAGTGAAGTCAATTTGTAAATTTTATAATTTATAAAAAGGAAATCTAAATCATTCCTAAATTTAAAATTCACTGCCAGTTAGATGATCTATTTCTTTTGCTTTGGGGTGGTTTCTAAATGGTCATTATTTTTTTTCATTTATTTTCGAATTGTGAATAGTTATTCAGATGTCAATTTATATTCGAAGTCGAACTAGGCATCTCATGAAAAAGTATATGGGTGAATCCATGGAGACCCGTCCATTTTTTGGAAAAGTTTTTTTTTTCGATTCTTTTTTGCAGTCGAAACTTCCGGTGAGCTGTAGAAAACACTTTGATGAAAAAAAAATATGACATTACTAGCAGAAAATATCGAGTTCTGGTTGATTTTTTTGGAACGATTATGGCATATTGTCAGGCAAAGGGGAAACGTCAGTAATATATGAAAGCTGTTTAGAAACACTTTACGTTAGATGGAAAAAATTAGAACATGCCTATTGGAAGTATTGAGTTATGAGTCATTTCTTCTGAAAATAACAATAACTGTCGTTTGTCATGCTGAGTGACACTAATTTATTTGAAGGATTTTCATTAGACTAGTGATAAAAATAATGATGGGTGTGGGTGTGTTGCTATTCTACCTGCTTCACCCACATCTACACCCGCCATGAACAGAGGAGTCTTGTCATGGCTTCATCTTCACTGGGGCTCTCATTATCGCTTAATTCCGTTGATGAACGAGTCATCATTTTCTTCCATTCAAATGCATGATATCTTGGGCATAACCAGCGTGTTAGGTCGTCAGCCGCATCATATCGAGTAATCAAAAACATCGATAGATGTGGCGATACATGCACGACTCCTTTGGGTACAGGAGTAAAGTTTGCACGTTTTGTCGGATGTTCACAATACTTTTGTTTGGGCACTGAGATAGGCTTTTGTAAAGCAATCAGAAAACGTACAGGCTAGTAATCGACCCTTTCCACCCATGTCGCCTCTTTTTTATCAACTGTGCCGCAGTTACGCGTAACTATGGCGCATTGATCGTAGTGAAGATTTCTATATGAAACTACGCTTAGTATGACTCAGATCAACGTAACTGCGTCCTAGTGATCGCATCCTACGATCTGTTGTATGTATAAATGATCAATTACAAATTATTCCTCCTTATTTGTAATTGGCTACACTCGAACAATAAAACTTAGTAATAGTAGTGTTTATCACATTTTCGTTCATAAGTCATTCTACTACAAGCAGTGAAATGCATA